>CAKNWW010349885.1:0-19467 GCA_932074435.1 Andricus kollari | reverse complement strand
CTGTGAATGTTACAATTTTAACGTGAGTATAGTTGCTTGTAGATTGGTTTTCTTAATTAAACGCCTAATTAAACTTTTCCACTTAAAAAACAGTGAAATGTATGTTTAAATAGACTCTCCCTAGGGATCGTGGGACCTTGTAGTTGGTGGGACGGCCTATGGGTCTCATAGGGCTATAGATCTGAATAGGTGAACCAGAGAGACTGCATCGCGAGGTGTAGCTACTTTGAGGAACTGACGGACTCTAGTCAGTGGGACTTAAACTAAGGAGCGATCCTTCCAGGGGGTAGTGGCAAAGCCTTTTGGAATATCGAGGGCGCGAGTTCTCATGCTCCCAAGCTACGATGTGATCGCCGTGTCAAGGACTGAATGGTACCAGGGTTAACAAATCCTTAGACATCCCGGCCTGCCACCCTCAATAGAGGCGGACAGGCCGGGGTCTCAAAGGAGGTGCCTTTACTGGGACTTTAGGACACCAGGTAGAATCCCATAGTGTGTAGACCCGCCCCCTGTGAGCGGGGCTCTGCAGGGGGTGTTACTTATTTCCCTAGCTTCTCGTGGGACAATTAAATGAAGCACGAAAACAAAACAAAAACAATGAGGGACCCTTTCCGGGTCTCTCCTCTAACCCACCGCCAGTGGTGAAAGGCACCTAAGGGGACAGTCTCTCTGGATTACCTACACAATCTGGGGGCCCTGAATTAGCCTTTTAATGGCTGAGACGGGAATCCCCATGATGCAGATTAATCTGCACTACAGCAAAGGCGCCTCTGCGGTTCTGGCCAGGCGCTTGTCAGTGGTGCAGGCAGGAATTGCCCTAATCCAAGAACCCTGGTTATTCAGGGAAAGGATAAGTGGCTTGTCAGGATGTGGCTCCATATATAAGGGGCCACGAGAAAAATCGCCAAGGGCATGCATAGCCATCAAGGGTATGGATGCGATATTGGTGCCTAAATTCTGGTCTAGAGATCTCACCGTTATTAAGGCGAGACTCAGGGACAGTAGCGGAGAAAGGATAGAGGTGTTTATCGCCTCGGCGTATTTCCCTGGCGATGCCGGGGGACCTCCGCCTCCTAGAGAGGTGGAGGCTCTAATTCGGCACTGTCAGGAGAATAAAATCCCTCTGGTGTTGGGATGTGATGCAAACTCTCACCACACGGTTTGAGGAAGCACAAACATCAACGACAAAGGGAGAGACTTAATTGAATATATAGCAGGCACAGGGCTGGAGATTCTGAATCGGAGTGATACTCCCACATTCCAGACTAAAAACAGGAGTGAGGTTCTCGATTTGACTCTATGTTCAGGTGCACTCAGGAGCAGGGTAGTGGACTGGAGAGTCTCCGATGAGGAATCTCTCTCGGACCATTGATAAGTTAGAGCACGCCGCAAATTTTCTGCGAAGGGCTCTGACTACATCATATGAGAACAATTGCCCTACAAGCACAATTAAGTCTAGGAAGGGAGCAGAATAGTGGAATACCCACCTGGAAAGACTCAGTAAAAGGACAAGAATGTTGTACGATAGGGCAAATAGAACTAAATTGCCTTCGGACTGGGACTGCTGAGAGCGAATAAGTAAGGGTGTAACACAATAGGTTTTATAGCTTGAGCGCCAGAGGAGCTCCCCATGGGCTCCTCGCCCGTCCTAAAACTAGCTAACTAACTAACTATGTTTAAACAGAAAAAAATATAATGTTTTCTCATTCATAATGAAAACTAAAGCCAACATTATTTTCAATTTATGTAAAAAGAATTATCTGAATTTTCTGACAAATTATCAATATACGCTACAATGAAAAAAATATCTAAACTTGAAGAAAATTTACTTGATTTAAATGAATGATGGTACTGAATACGTCCCATAAAACATTTTTTTATTACAGAGATGAGGTTTTATCTAGAGCGAAGGCATACAATTATTGTAATAAATTAATATTTATTTTAGGCAGAAAATTTGAACTAAGCGACTAATAGTTTTTATTGGTAGAAAGAAATAACAGTATATAAAAATTAGATAGTTAATACAGCCACATGTGATTTTAAATCAAGAAAATATTTCTTTCAATCAATTTCAAGTACAAAACCTGAAGTAAAAGTTTTTGTTATTTGTAAGATGTGATTCATTAGGAAGACATGCTTAGTTGATTCCATGAAAAAAATTGAGTGTATTCTTTGAAAAATAGACAAGCCATAAGTTTGTTGATACAAATTGTTTAAATTGCAAAACAGCATCCATTTTAAACTAATCAGTATAAATCATTTATTTCTCTCACAGTTCATTCCCAAACTCTGGATGTGGATGAGCTAGCCAATGCCAATCCTGAAAAATAACTTTGGTTCATTAACTTTCTTAGAACGTAATAGAGAAATTCTTCAAATTAGTCTTACCCTCTGTAAATTATTTCTATATAGTTCAAGCATAGATATAAGACGATTTTTGATGGATCTTAATAGCCTTAAAAATTGTACTTCTGAAAAGTTAAAAAAAATTTCAACTTTGTTTTTAAATCATAAAAAATAGACAAATTTTTCAAAATCTAAACACACTAATGTCTTTTTAAATTTGAGAACCGTTGTTTAAAAAAATGTCTAAAAAGAATGAATATTTTATTCTACAAATTGATTTGTCCACAGAAACTTTTTTGTCTACTGTGTGATACTTTTTTCATTTGTTAGCGAAAAGGAAAGACTGGAAAATTGAGAAAAGATTAGAGCCGTGAGAACCATTAACATTGACGCTTTCATATAATTAACAGTTATTTGAAACATTTTGAGCCTACTTCAGATAACGAATCATATACTATTTCACTTTTCTATTTTTTTTTAAAACTAAATTAATGGTTTTCAGGGATTTCGTTTACATTTACTATTCTAAAATTCTTTATAATTGGGTGACGGGTGCCTAAGGGAGATTCTGCGCATTCATTTGCGGTCATATATTCAATGGCGCCGCTGTTCATGTTTATTTTGACCCGTTTTTCAGAGTTATATATTATTGAATATATTCCACGAAGACGTCGATTATTCTCCACTATTGCAACGACTTTACCAGTGGATGTTGTTAAAACATACTGTTCTGTGGTAGGCATGGGCCTAAACTTATCACGTCCTATTCCACGCAAATGAATTGGTTTATCGCTAGGAAAAGTGTATCTTCGAATTTCAAATAGACGGCGCGGGTTTGTGTGGGGAATGAGTCGGATAAATCTATATTGTTCAGGTTCATATCCAATCACGAGAGTAGAAACACGCCTGGCACGAGGAGACCTGGTCCTGGCACCAAGAAGAGGCTCTGCAGGATGAGGAGACCTTTCTCGAGAACGATGTCTGGGAGGAGTAGAGCTTGACTCGACGTGAAGAGGTTGCTCTGCAGGATGAAGACACCTTTCGGGAGAATGAATATTGTCAGCAGAATGAGGAGTTTCGGAACGAGGAACACCAGGAATAGGATCACCATTAGGCAAACACTCAAAATGTAAGCTCAAATCTGCAAAAAGGAACAAACAATAAAGTTTTCTTATGGTTGATGTATCAGGGACTACTGGTGGCAATATTGTGAGGCAAGTTTAAAGGCACCAAGGGATTATTGCCTTGGGTAACTTCTCGCAGAGAAACACCGAGCTTTTTTTAACCTCTACCCAATTCCGGCATAATGAAAGTTTGAGGTTATGTAACCAGTTCGAATCCGCATTTCAGTACCTTTTAACGATACAAATTCTCGGTTCAAAAAGTATTCTATTATATATTCTACCTATACTAGGGTTTAATGTCTTGGTTTTGTTGTTTTTTTTGTCGACTTGAAAAAAAAGGAATTACCATGCCAACTTTGGTTTGATTGAAAGTACTAATGAGAACGTTAGTCGTCATTATAAATGTTTTCATATATTGTAGTGTTATACGTGTAATCAAGTTTTCGTGTTTGACAATAATAATGACGCGACGCCACACGATAGTGTTCAAAACATTATTTATGTTTTAGTTGACATTTCAGGTTAAATCAATGTTGACTCGCCACTAACTCGTTGCTCTCAGATTTTCCCAGATGACAAAAACTGATAGTTATAGAAACAATATTTTTTTTAAATATCATAAAAAGCAATGGTAAAGCCTGTGTACAATAATCAAGGTGGCAGTTGTTGAAAATGCTTCCTTTATTTAAATTGATTCCTGTTAACAGTAAAAAGTTACTGACACACATTTTTAGAGAAAACAATGTAAACATTATACAAACAAAAATTTGATTAGGTGATGAATGAAAAATGCTGGTTTAGCTAAAATAAAAAGTGCTGCTTTAGCTAAAATAAAAAATTAGCAGGCTCTTGCAAAAGCGACGCCTTTACGACTTTGGCGTAGAAAATAGTTAAAATGTTTTATGGAGATCTCATGCTGCTTCCGTAAAACTTCCCTTCGTAACAGGAATAAGGACCTCTTACTCTTTACCACAAAAAAGAAGCTTTACCAATAAATAAAGTACCTATAAGTCATAGCAATATAGAAATAATGCCATTTTATTATTACTTGATTTTTCAAAAAATTATTTATTTTCATTACAAGTCTCTGCGATTATTAGAAACTGAGAACAAGACTTTGTTCATCATTGTTTATAGCTCAAAAAGTAATTATTTTATCTGAAATTAGCTGATGCTAATTTTTTAATAAAGCTTCACATTACTAATGTACACATTTTTAGAAGATTTGATTTGAAATCGTTAAAAGTATATCACGTCAAAGTATTTTCATTCAAAAATGAGCATTAACTTGTTAAATATTTGAATGAAATTTTATTCATGAAAGTTGAAGTGAACCCAAAAAGGAGTATGTTTTATATTTTGAAATTTGCTGATAAAATTGCTTGCTACAAAGAAAAACAGTTTTCTATTCTGGTTCTGAATTTTTTATTATTTCTTTAATCGATGGCTTCTGGAAATTGATTACTTCTATAAAAAGTATTTTGTTAGATCAAAATTCTCCTCTGGGAGTAGTCCAACTTTTGTTAGAAACTTTTTGCTTCACAATCAATGTTTCAACCATAATAAGCAGAGTTTTATTGTTCCTCATTTTTCAATTTAACTGTTAATTTTTCAAAAAGTTTTCAAAATTTTATTTGGAATTTTTGTGTTTGACAAACCTCTAATACTATCACATTTTTTTACCACATCGGGTTCCTACCTGACGTTATATTTCAACATTCAATAAACACAAAATGATAAGAGGTCTATTGCATTGATTTAAAAAATTATAAAAGCGAACATATTGAAACCATCCTATATTTCAAAGATTACATTTCACGTAATATTTAGTAAAATATGCGACGGACCTAGAACGACACACATGATCGGACTACTAAATCGGACCTCGGAAAAACTTAGTACTTAGATTATACTAGTTCGTACTTATTTCGGACAAACCTAAATAAAGTTTAAAGGAAAAGTGCAATTGGGATATCATGCTGATGAATTTGCACAAATTCTGATTTGCATATAGTTAAAAAATACATGGCTTATATTATAAATATGTTATTATATTTACCAATAGAATTGAGGATAACCGCCAAGCACAATACGACAGTATGAACAATCCTCATATTTTTAAATATGAGAACAAATTATTTCAATCAGTTATGAAGAATTGTATTAACAACGTAATCATGAATATTCTTGTTCTTCGTTGGAGTATATAATACATATATTCTACAGTCGTTATCTTATAGAAGATAAGCGTAAATTTACACATTCTGAGATATTTACATATCATTATGGTCACCTTCAAGGAACGAAATTACGTTATCAGATTCGTTAAAACTGTTATCACAATTCATATAATTTTTAAAAGTCAGGAAAATCTGGTGCTTCATTTGTGAACCTTCAACAAGGTTATTGCATTCGTTATGAAAATATATAGGTGCGCATTTTTTTGTTTGAACAATTTGGCAAACAATCACTTTATTGTTTGCATTTCTGTAATGGCTATAAACAAATTAGGCGTTCAATCAAAAAAACAAACATCACCATTGCATTCGTTTTTAAAATATGTAGGTCGTCTTTTTTTAAAAATCATTTTTTGAATAACTGGCGCATTTTTCATAAGCGTACATTTGCTTTGTACCTATAGATACAGATTATACACTTTTGTAATTAATTATAAAAAAACAAAATAAAAGTAATATCGAAAAATTAAATTCTGTATGGTTTAAAAAGAAGCGCACCTAGATATTTTCAAGACAAATGAAATGGTGTTGTTGGTTTTTCTATCAAACTCTTCGTTTGTTTATGAAAATGGCAGAAACACTAACAATAATGCAATTGTTTAGCAAGTTTTTCAAATAAAAAAACAAAAGCTTCGTGTTTCAAAATTCCTGAGACGAAACTGAAGGTGTTTTTAGTTTTTCGACATAACTCTCAGTTTTCATATGATTCGTTACAAGAGTTTCAAATTCATATCTACAGTTACACATCAAATGTACGCTTATTAACAAATGCGGTAATTGTTTAAAAAAGGGTTTAAAAAAGCGCAACTAGGTATTTTTCAGACGAAAGCAATGGTGTTATTGGTGTTCCGATCGGAGTCTTAGCTTGTTTATACCAATTGTAGAAACATAAAAAATGATGCAATTGTTTAGCAATTTGTGCAAACAAAAAAACAAAAACTTCGCGCCTAGATATTTTGGAGACGAATCTAAAGGTGTTTTTAGCTTTTTGATACGACTCTTGGTTTTCTTTATAATTACTTACAAAAGTTTTAAATTCATATCTGTGGCAAACTTTAATCTCGTAAGGAAAACCATAAGTGTCTGAATTAAGTCCGGATGATTTGAGCAAAGCAAAAGTTAGCTTCTTCGACAAGTACTGATCTTCTACATTTCTGTAAAAGTTTCAGTGAATTTTCTTGTCGCGAAGCTGTTGGTGAAAGTTGTTGACCTTTACTTTCTTTACTGGGCTTTTAGGAGTGAGGCATCCAGATGGAGTACGTAATGCACTTTTTTCACTCCTGATGTTAAGATTCAAGCCAAGGGTCTCGGCCGCCTGCTCCGCGGCCGCGCTTATAAACACATTGACGATTTAGAAGTGCGAGCTCGCCTTGGTGGGGTGAGATGTGCCGTAATCTCATGTTTCATCCGTGGAACCACCTAGAACGAGTAGAGTACAACCGGGGCCACAAGAATGTTAGGCGCAGATATGTTGTTTAACGCTCACAGACTGAAAAACTAAATCTTTCAAAGAAGACGCTTGTATCTGCTTCAGAGAGCCTCATATATATTGATTGTAACGAGGTTTTCCAACTTTACCGTACTCAAGACTTTTAAGCACGACCTGGCCGAGGATGGCTTAGGATGGAAAATTGCGCTAACAAAAATAGCTGCCACTTAGCAGTCACTGACTGCGAGCTCGCTCACATTTTCAGTGGCCGCCCGAGGCACCCTCGTTCACACCATGCCATTTTGCGTGTCTAACGGCGTGCTCCCATCCACGGTTGGAGTTGAGAAACGCCCGCGTCGATTTTCCAGTATCAAGCTTTGAGTCGGGCGTGCCTCAAATTTCCAGGTGGCGAGGAGGCGTCGTATAATCTACGCGGCACTGACTCTACTTATAATGCGTGTAAGGTTAACACTCGCTACGAGGGCGTACTATAAAGCGAGCTGAGAAAAACTAACCTTGCAGCCACCGCGCCAATTCCTCCTTCGTGCCGGACATATGTTGAACCAAGAGTACAGTGTCGAGAAAACGTGCTTCTCTCGGCTTCCTTCCGTTCCTTTCTTTTCGACCCGTAATATTTTCGTGACGAGGCTGTCGATTGGTCCGCTGAAGTAGAGAAGGCTTGCTTGTCGATATCTGCCAGTGGATGCCTTCGTACCTTTGCTGCTCGCTTATTGGCTCCGTCGGCTGGGCTGCCCATCCTCCCATTGGTCATCGAAGGCTGTCTAAAGCACGACGGTGTATTTCCCTTTGCCAGTGCGGGGTCGCTAAGCCACACCATGATACAGGGTTGCTTGAGTCCGTTACGTACTGTCTTCCGCGCTGCTAGTGGAGTTTAACGATTTGGTGTAGCAGGGATGGTTCGTCAGACATGACGGTCGACTTAGTGCTGCTACTTGACGCTGGTAGTGGGGCTGCTAGTGTCGACGGTGGAACATGTCTGCTTACAGCGGTCTCCCCACTTTGTCGGCGAAGCGGGTCCCGGTATTTGCATGGGACTGTTGCGGCGTTTGGACTGTGTTCCATCCTCACGTCCTGGTTCTTTGGTGGCTGCTAGGTTTGCGACTATTCATGTCGACTGCCCTATGCTTACGAACTATCAGTTCGTTGTTTGGTCTCCATACTAACCGCGTATATTTTGATACACAATTAAAAGCCTATCTATTCGAGGATGTCCTGGGATTGCTGGGGTTAATTAATTAACAGATATAAAAAATAAGGTTTGCTCATTTCTAGTTAATCGAAGCCTGACTCTTAGCCTGACGGTAACCCTAATCTTTGTTCGTTTATTTTAGCCGTCCTTTCCTCAAACTCAGAGGTTAGGCACGGCTTCAGCGAGTCTCTGGAAAACTGTTTCACGTATTTCCAAATTTATTTTATAAACCGTTGTTACATAATGTAATATCCTAAAACTGGCACTTAAGCACGACTAAGTACGCATAGGTCTCCACAGCGTCTAAAAGAACAAAGTTGATAAATGTAACTGGAAGATCATGTGCGGATCAGATATTTAGCTTGATACAGATCCTGAAAAAAAGGTTGAGAGTAAACATAAAAGTTTTCTGTACCATTGTTGATCCAGGAGAAGCCTCTGGTAATGTGGGTGTAGTTGAAATTTGGGAAAGTTCTTAAAGAAAAAGGGGTCAGTGGTTGGTTTATTACTTATGGGAATGCTTGTTCAAGAAACTTCTAAAGCGCGTAAAAAAACTTCAAGAGTTACAAACGAGATCGTATCAGAAAGCATAGGCTTTCTGTAACTTTAGCAGATATCTTCTACAGATTATTTTGTATTTCAGATCCCATGATTGACGAATAGAGTCCTAACTTGCGAATGGAAGAGTGGAAGCAATTAATCATCATGAAAGGGGTGCGAAATCCTCTTTTAATTGCCAAAGACTTGGCGTCCACTTTTGATCCTAGATTTGCATTCGAAGAACAGCAAGATGAATATGAGACAGATAAAAATGTAGAACTAGAAGAATTAAAATTAAAATAAAATTTAGTTTAATTTAAACTTTAAATGAAATTTAGTGCAAACAGACTAGAGAGTCCACTCTCGACACCGCGTATGCCAAATATTTCAAAGTCCACATTGAGAAAGAACTTCGATCGATGAGCAGGATCTTGTGTAGCTAGAAAAGTAACAAAGACTTTACCTTTTTTCTTAAAATAGGCAATGGCCACTTCTGAGTTAGCCGTTAGGCCTGGTTAGTTTGAGTTTCACGCCAGCATCTTTAGTCGTCGTTAATGCACTTTTTCAGTTTGGGCCTTGAAATAGTGGTGAAAATCGAATTTTTTCACATTTTGAGTGAGTAATTTAATAGTGTGTTCCTGTTATTTATCTGAGGAAACTTCAAGTGCAGTTGGTACAGCAATATTTATCAGTATGTTCACGAATTAAAGTCTTTAAAATCATTGTGAAATCCTTAAAAAATTTAAAATCTTAAAAGCTTTCGGAAATATTATAAAATCTTTTGCAATATTCAAAAATCTGGTGGGGCATTTTGCAAAATTTTGATATCTTCGAAAACACAAGCTCAAATATAGATAGATATTCTGCATGATCTTTCAAAGCCTTTAAAATTATTGTAGAATCTTTTGAATCTTTCTAAAATATTATAAAATCCTTTGAAATCTTCAAAAATCTGGTGAAGCATTTTGAATTCGTTTGACATCTTTGAAAACACAACCTCAAATATAGATAAATAATCTCCAAGAACTTTCAAAGCCTTTAAAATTATATTAAATTTGTAAAATATTTGAAATATTTCTGAAATATTATAAAATCCTGTGACATCTTTTGAAATCTTCAAAAATCTGGTGGAACATTTTGGGATCGCTTGATATCTTTGCAAACACAACCTCAAATATTGATAGATAATCTGCAAAATTTTTCAAAACCTTTAAAGTTACTGTGAAACAGTGGTGAAAATCTAATATTTTCGCATTTAGAGTGAGTAATTGAATAGCGTGTTCCTGTTCTTCATCTGAACAAACTTCAAGTGCAGTTAGTACAGCAACATTTATCAGTATGTTAACGATTTTACCAAATTCTATAAAACATAACCTCAAATATAGATAGATAATCAATGATGTCTTTTGAATTTTTTTAAATCATTATAAAATCTGTAAAACCCTGAAAATCTTTGAAAAATTATAAAATCTTTTGAAATCTTTGAAAATCTGGTGGAGCATTTTGAAATATTTTCATATCTTTGAAAACACAACTTAAAATGTAGATAATCACCTAGATCTTTTAGAGTCTTTACAGTCATCGTAAGATCCTTAAAATATTTGAAACCTTTTTGAAATATTATAAAATCCTTTGAAATCCTTTGAAATCTTCAAAAATGTTATGGGGCATTTGTAAATCTTTTGATAGCTGTGGAAACACATCCTCAAATATAGATACATGATCGCCAAGCTAAAAAAAATAAAAAAGACTTTCAGGTTTTTAAGGTTCTTTGCTAATACATGTAGGTACATAGTTTAATAGTCATAATGGAGAAGTAAGCCGTAAGCTACATCTTAAGGAGTTGGAACAGCGACGAGAGTATCATCGAACCTTTCGAAGATATTTATGTGAACAATATGATTAATTTAACGTAAAACTATTCAATAAGTAGGATGTAATTATAATTTTGATTTGGCAACTTTCATGATAAAAATTAACAATTTCTTTTAAATGTAGAAACAACAAATAGAAACAGCGTTTAGGCAATTTTATTTATTTTCTTCTAAGGCGATTATTTTCTTTTTTATTTTAAACTCAGTTATTATTGAATTTCAGCCAATTTAATCGATTACGAACCATTTGTCTGATTAGACGACGTAAAAGTTCCCTATCTAATACAGAGAGCAGGGAAGTATCTATCGTCTAGAGCGAGCTGCCCCATTAGATTCTCATTCCATCTGTGAGTATACGAAGGCACTTCCTGTCTTAAAACCTCGGATTGGTTATAACTTACTTCTGCAAGACTTTGATTCCATCTACAAAAAGGAGACAAAGTTTCATATAACTTTCAGAGATTTGACACAATACTATTATTAGTAAATTTTTGTTTGAAATAATTTTTTATCTATTTCACTGCAACTAATTGGACTCAATTTGCAGATGCGACAATCATAAAATACATGCCACTGCTGTTTAATCCCGGAACTGTGCAGCAGTTCTCAAGAGGAAGTTGCAGTATATCTTTGTATTTATAATAGAAACTTTTGTGCAGTGAAAAGAAAATATTTACCATTCATAGTTATGTATT
Source organism: Andricus kollari (assembly GCA_932074435.1). Classification (NCBI taxonomy): domain Eukaryota; kingdom Metazoa; phylum Arthropoda; class Insecta; order Hymenoptera; family Cynipidae; genus Andricus; species Andricus kollari. The sequence goes on along the minus strand of CAKNWW010349885.1, from coordinate 8,009 downwards.
GGAAGCTCTAAAAATGCTCGCTGCTCCAATTTTTTGTAGTAAAATTTCAGCTGCTCTCGCAACTCAATTTCTTAATTACTGTGTATTAAAGTGCGTAATAAATTGCCCAGAAACGCACGAGAAAACTGTCAGTGAGCTTTTACCGCTAAAAGGCGATCCACCAAGACACATTTTTATTCTTTGTTCAGTATTACTAGTTTAGTATAAATAGTGCAATACAGGTTCAGGATTACTAGCTAAGCTCTTTACAGAAATTTTGTCTTATCTTTCACTGGGCGGAAAGCTGTTCATAAACATTGTGCTTTTAGTTATAGCAAAGAACAAAACGCGTTGTCACATGTGCACATATTTTTGCAAATCGTCATTAAAATATTTGATTAGTCATTGACCTATTTTTCACTGCCTCGATAACAGTAGTGTATACGAGTGCCCAGTATCCGGATGTGAAGGGAGGTTCTCTTCCGTTAAATCTTTTAGGCGTCACTTCAAATTGGAACATTCTTTTTATTTTGCATCGATACAGAATAATACTACTGCCCAAAACAGTATTGAGAGACCCTTAGATATTGAAGATAATTTAGACTCAACTGTTGACTCTTCAGTGGAGCCTGATAGTAAAAATTTTAGCAGCGATTTCATAGTATTGAATTATCCTTGCCACCAATCACATAATGCATCTATACCCAGTACTTTGAGTGCTGTTTCTGACGCTAATGTTGGCGAAAATGATTTTTCTGATATCTTTCGATTTCAAAAATCAAAGAATGATAATAAAGGCGGAGGGTCAATGAGGCCGGTTTTTGGGCCATCTGCAGATTGGTTTCAAAAGTGTTTTATTTTATTCATCTAACTAGGTCTCATAACCCCTTAAAAGGATTTTTCCTGAAAGTCATTTGATTTCAAGAAATAGGCATTTTTAAGTTCGTATTTTACATGGGTTTTCGCACTTTCATTCAAATCATGCTGGATTTCACAGTTAGCAATAACTTCTATAAAATTATTGAAACAAACTTGGAGGGACGTGTTTCTAAAAAAAGGTATATTAGATTAGGATCTATCAGAATATATGGTCCATTAAAGGCTACGTTCTCTGCAAGAGTTTTATTCGTCGGAATCGATTTGTTCATCTGAAGATGATGTTCCTTTTCCTTCATCTTCCGACCAACTCCATGCGTCATTCAAATGACTTTTAAATTCACGTGTAGGTCTGCGAGTGTTTTGTTGATATCTAGAGTAAGCAAGATACCACAGAACACTGGCAATGTGAGCGCAACATCCTACCACTGTTGCACTACTTTTGCACTGGCAGTAACAACCACTTATCGGATTGGGTCCAGCATTAGTTTCTATCCGTAAGTTATACACATTGGAAGATATATGAGCTTGCTTAAGCTGAGACACTCCAAGTGTGATGTATCGCAACTCATCAAGCGAAGCCAATAGCAAAATTCTTTCAGCGATCAGATGATCTTCGGGACTGTTATGTTGCTACAAATTCTTAAAACCAAAGTGTCATCTATCAGTAATTCAGGATGAACGGACGCTATATGTTCTCAAAACTGCTTTTAATAGACCATTAACCATTGAGTCAAAGGTTTGCGATAATTGTTTTAGACCCAGGTAAGGGTCGGATTTCTAGAAATCCAGAATTTCCCAGTGAAGATGGAACTTGAGATGCTGACTGTAGGAAAACTAAACTTTAAATAAGAAGATGTATGCTTTCCCAATCCAGATGCATTGTCTGTCATCATAAGAATAATCGTATCAGAATCTTTGACAGTCTTTTAAAACAAGACTCAATGAAACTGCGTAAATAATTGCCCTGAAACTCTGTTATCGTTGTCGATCGCGGTTTTCGGGTCTCCCTGAAGTTCTTGGAAGATCTTGAAATCGTTTTCAAAATGCCTCGTTTTTTTCAAAAAGGATCGCAGCACTCTACGACTGAAGCAAATGAATCAAGGCTCGTTACTCAAGTTCGATGGGTGGTTGAAGCAATCAATGGGTAATGTTTGTAATGTTTTCCGACCTTCCAGAATTCATGAAAATTCCGATGATGAACTGATCGCTGAAAGAATGTTGCTATTGGCTTTGCAGCCTAATCGCCATCGAATGATGGAATGTACTCCCTTCTTGTCCACGAACAGGAGGAAGGCATTCTAGGAGAACAAATCCAGTCTCGTCATACAATCTTTCAAAGTGTATAACTTATGGATAGAAACTAATGCTGGTCCCAATCCGATAAGTGGTTGTTACTGCCAGTGCAAAAGTGGTGCAAGAGTGGTAGGATGTTGCGCTCACATTGCCAGGGTTCTGTAGTATCTTGCTTACTCTAGATATCAACACAACACTCGCAGACCATCACAGAAATTCAAAAGTCATTTGAGTGCTGCATCGAGTTGGTCGAAAGATGAAGGAGAAGGAACATCATATTCAGATGAACAAACCGATTCTGACGAATAGGACTCTTGCAGAGTACGTAGCCTCGAATTGACCATAAGTTCTGATAGATCCTAATCTAATGTACCTTTTCTTAGGAACACGTCTCTCCAAGTTTGTTTGGATCATTTTATAGAAATCATTGCTAATAAATCTGATAAAGCAGCACATTTGTACTCTTTTTATGGTCAAAGACCTAATAGAGCATAAAAATAAGCCTTATTTTAAAGGATAAGTACCTCAAGAGAAATGATGGCTTTAACCTATGTTGTAACGCATATATATGTACATATGTGCGCAGTTTTTGGCAAAGTACGATCTTGCGTGAGCAATACTAACACAGTGAAATCCAGCATGATTTGAATGAAAGTGCGAAAACCCATGTAAAATACGAACTTAAAAATGCCTTTTTCTTGAAATCAAATGACTTTCAGGAAAAATACTTTTGAAGAGTTGTGAGACCTAGTTAGATGAATAAAATAAAACACTTTTGAGATTAATCTGCAGATGGTTCAAAAACCGGCCTCATTCACCCCCCTCCTTTATACAGTAAGCCCTCGACCCCCAGGAATATCGTGCAATGTATAATGGACAAAGTTCATACTATTATTACTGTTCCAATTCAAATAGTATAATTTACTGTTGAAGAAATTTTAATCCAAAATCCTGTGCCATCACACCAACAAAAAGAAATTAATGCTATGTTTGACGTTTTTCCATCGGTTCTTAATGAGAATATGTCTAAAGTACTTAAGGTTCAAAACCCTACATGAAGCTGGATTTTTCATCAATCCACATTCTGAAACAATTGGAGACGAATTTGAGGCTATTCGCGAAAGAAACGTACCTACGATGCGAGTCGCGCAACTTATTCCATTGAGAGAACTTCTCAAAGCATTTTTAGAAAGTGGTGACGTTTTAGATAGTATTTTGAAATATATTTCTTCTCTCGATGCTCGTACCACTATTCTTTCCAATATTATGCAAGGATAGTTATGGATAAAAACCGTTCGTAACTTTACAAATAAAATCGTTATGCCTATATCTATCTATGTTGACGATTATGAGACTGGAAATCCTGTCGGTTGTCACAGAGGCATTCATAAACTAGGGTCTGAGTGTATCATTCTTCAATGCATTCCACCAGAGTATCAAAGTTCCTTAAAAAATATTTTTTTTGGTATGTTACTGCATCAAGAAGACCATAAAAGGACTGGAAACAGAGTTTCATAACTAATTTTTTCTGACCAAAGATGGGTGCCTCATCCAAAAGGTGTTGCAATTAGATTTAGTTTTATTTTTCCTGCTTAAATTTAGAAAACATTTGCTTTAAGCAAAATACAATCCCTTCAGTTTTCTCAAAACTTGATAAAATTTTACAAACAAACTTTTTTTTGTCTATTCAGCAAACTCAATAACTATAAATCAAGCTTTTTCTCTTAACTTCATAATTACCTCTGCAAACCATAATTCACTTAGAATTTGCCAGTTCTAACAAGATTTTTAAATATTTTTATTTAATACTAGTCGAATTTTCCAAAATGTCATTAATGCTAATTTTCATAAAACTCTAATTCAAACAAAAGCTATATTTTTACATCCTCATCCAGAGAAGGTATTAGATTTGTGTAAAATTTCCCCCCCCCCCCCTTCACCCTTTTTTTGTCAAATGTCTACGTTTTGAAACCTTCTGCACCCGAAAAACAGGTTTTCGTGAATATTTCTGTCTGGCTACATTTATGTGTGTATGTATGTTGATTTTTAGTCTGTTAACACGATAACTTTTGAAAGAATTGACAGATTGGATTGGGCTTTGGAATACTCTTTAAGTGTCCTAAAATGAAGATAAAGTTCGTTTTCCAGCCATTTTGGATACAAATTAAAAAAGTGAGCGCATTTTTAAAATTGTTGAGACTACTTTTTTTTTAAGATTGAATAATTCCATGAAAGAATATTCGTAGTAATCAAAATGACAAACAATTTAGGTTAATGATTTTTTTTTGATAAAATACAAATTACTGAATTTATAGCATTTACAAATTCCAAACAACAAACGAAAATGAACATTTCAAGTTCATTGCTTTCTGCATTTTTTGAAAAATAAAAAATTCAAGTTTTGATCCCTCAAAAAATAATAAAAAATTCAATTTTGCGGTCAAACTATGCAAGATATGAAATAAGATGAACAATCTTTTAGATAGGATGCGTAGCTTTTGTTTTATTCGTAAAAAATAGCATTAAAAATAGAAAAATTAAATCTTTGGACAAACGACACAAGCTATGAAAAAAATTAATAGACAAAACTTGCTCACACAAAACAGAGCTATACAAATTTCTCATAAATAATTTGTTTGAAGAAGCATCAGAGAAGGTACCAAATTTTTGTAAAATTTGCCCCCCCCCCCCCTTCCGTTTTTGTCAAATGTCCATGTTTTGAGAACTTCTGAACCCAAAAAACAGTGTTGGTGAATGTTTCTATCTGCATGTATGTGTGTGTGTAATAATGTATGTATGTTGGTGTGTATGTAGATTTTTAGTCTGCCAGCACGATAAATTTCGAAGGAATTGACAGATTGGATTGCTTTTAATGTCATATTTTCAGTTAAAAAATCAACTATTTGGTTGGGAATTCATTTATATTATGAACAATGCTATACTTATTCTAGAACAGATCGAATTTCTCTTGAACATTCTTTTTAGTAGTAATAACTTTGTATTTATTAGTTTTTTTAGTAGAAATTTTTAATACGTAAGATCTTCCAATACTCCTCCCCCCCCTCCCTCCTTCTCGCCCTTTCAACTCGCCACGCGTAATTTACAGAATTACCTCTTTCAAGTAATTAAAAATTTAAAACACATTTCTAATTAAAAACGTAGTTAAATTTTATAGGTATGGCAAAATAGACCTTTAAATAATAAAGATTATATTTGTACACTTGAGCAAGACTCGTTTCGAATAATATCTATATTTGTTTTTCTCGACGCTTCTTGAAAGTGAAGGTTGACAAATAATTTTATTCCACATTCGTAGGAAATTGCCACCTTTTTCCCCTGAAAATAGGGGCGAAAGTAGCAAATATTTCCCGTGAACCCCATTTGCAGGGCGAAAGTAAAATTGATATTTTTTCTTTTACAATTTAAAAAAAAATCCGTTAGTTCCGCTTTTCAGGGCCGAATGGTGTTAGACGAAATATTTGGTTAGTTTTTAAAAGAAAGTTTTTCTGCACATTGAAATGTACTTTGTGAAAAATTTAGACAGTTTCTGAAAAATTTGAAGGTTGGATCTCCACAGGTGTTCGTGAAAATTTTTGTAAATTTGAAATCCCTTAGAAATATTCAAAGTTCTTTCTTCCATTTAAGAGAAAAGTATTAATTTTAGTTTAACTTTAATTCACAATCGCAAATATTTTGATTTTGAATGATTATTTACTATTTATGAGGTTGTTATTGACATTATTGTATTTTGTGAGTAATAAAGTTATTCATGAATAGTGTTTTAGCAAACAGAAATTAAATTAAATTAAAAGAAAATCATCAGGTGTGTACATAGTTCAATCTTCATCGTTTTGAAGAAAAATTACATTTAAATACGTTATCTTGGTAGAGATGACGTAGACTATTTACAAGTATAAGAATATGACTTCTGATTGTTTTAATAAATTTAAAAATTTAAGACCTCTTCTTTTTCTATTAAGAGTTTCCATTAACTTATCACTTTTCTTATTTCAAGTTAATAAATGGGTCAAATTAAAAATTTTGGAATAATTTGATTTTGAATTTACTTAACTTTAGAAGCATTTTCAAGGATTTCATAGAATTTAAAAGTTTGTAGGGTAGCTTTAATTATTCCAAGGGGCTTCCTAAAATGTGAAACGATTTTTATTGTATTTTATTAGATATCAAAAATTTCTATACCATATTTCTAAAACTCTACAATTTCTGAATTTCTAATCGAAGAATTTCTCAATGACTAAGGGTTTTCCTAAGATTTCCAAGATGTGAGAAGATTTTAAATATCAGTAAAAAATAAGTATTTCAAAAGATGTCAAAGGATTTAAAATATTGTGGGGTATCTAAAAAAATTCCTAGGCATTTTCAATAAATTTCAACAATTTAAATAGACTCCAAAGAATTTTGAAGATTTTAAGGTATTTTCAAAAACTGTATGAAATTTTTAAGAGCTTTAAAAATTTTCATGGATTTCAAAGCATTTCAAAAGATTTTAAATATTCTAGGGTATTGGGAAGATATATGCATTTTTAATAGATTACAGGCCCATAAAACGGTTTCATAATAAAATAAATTATCTGATACACAAATACCATATGACTCTCGTTTTCAACCATTTCCTTGTGTATTGTCATAGTGATTCAGTCCACAATAATGAGATGTTAACAAAGATTGTAGGTAGGAACCTGAAAAATATGATTAACCTTATACATTTTTAGATGCGATAAGCTTGTTTGAAGAAATACGGAAATTTTTTAGCAAAAATATAAAGAAGCGGGAAATTGTTGGGTCAATTTTTGGATTGATAAATAACTCGAATAGATGAAATTTCAATAAAAAAGATGAATTTTCATACAAAAAAATTAATTTTCTACTGAAAAAAATGAATGAATAATTAATATTACATCAGCGACATTATTTTATTAGTTAAGCAACACACGCAATTCTAGCAGGTCGTGGATACTGCTGCTGATGATATTTCCAAAGCTTCAAAACATCAACTGTTGAAAGTGCCCTTTCCTTAGAATGCTCACGAGACGTACCATTGAGAACACGGACCGCCTATATTTTCCATAAATTATAATCTTTTAATGATCTTATGATAATCTTATTTTTATGATAAATTTTAATATCTTATTTGTTCTAGCGTCTTGAGCATCTTTAAATTTGATTTGAAAGGCATTGAGGGCTGAAACATAATTAAATTTTGGATTTCAAAGTATTGCAAAGATTTAAGGGTGTTTTCCATATTCTAAGGAATTTTCGAAAGCTTTAAAAAGGAATTTTTGTAAACTTCAAAAAATTGAGAAAGGTTTAGAAAGATTTTTAATATTTGAGGGTATTTGAAAAGATTCTAAGCACTTTGAAGGAGCTTCAAAAGTTTCAAGGGATTTTAAAAGTTTTCAAATTGTTTGAAATCCCGTGTGGAAATAGCCCGGGCTAGTCCTGGCACAACTAGGTTGCTGGTCGGGGGCTGGCCCGGCTATGTTTGTTTTTTAAGAGCCTAGCCGTGCGCTGGTCGAAGACTGGCTAGGTAAATTTTTTGTCCAAACCACAGTCGGGGACTAGCCGGGCTCTGGTCGGGCAAATCTTATGATCAAATGCTCAGGCGGTAGCAGGCCGAGCGCTGATTGGACAAATGTTATGAATAAATGCTTAGCCGGATGTTCGTAGCAAAGGAACAATTTCTTTAAAGTGAGCGCTTTTGATTGTTGATTACAGTAAAGAATCCGAAGTGAAAACAGTATAACCAAACAGCAATTTTGTGAGCATCATTCAATTATCAAACCCTGTTTATAAATTGATTCTTTTTTCTGATTTTATTAAGAAATGGACAAGTATAG
>CAKNWW010349880.1:380-13045 GCA_932074435.1 Andricus kollari | reverse complement strand
TCGTGAACGGTCAACCAGATGTCTTTTGGTCTTTTGATCAATCTTCGGTTTTAGCCTTCGATTTGTATTTCGCGGCACCATAAACTAAACAATTGATGGTCCAGACGTCGGACTCTTTCCAGATATCCTCATGAAGGGAGGCATCCATTTTAGCTAGATCTTGAACATTAGGAGGAATCTGCATGTCAATGTTCGTTATTCTGCCTAAATCGCTATCATATCTCAGAAGGTGCTTGCATTCTACGTTTGTTCTTAATGTCGCTTCCTCACCTTCGTCTGCAGCTTTTCCAAGCAGCGGTTGGGGAAGCGCTCCGTGTACATATCCATTTTTCAAGAGGTAGGCACGTTGATTTTGCACTGGCTGATGCGAAACCTGCTGAAGCTCTAGGTGTTTCTAGTGCCACAGAGCGTACATATGTGCGATAAGGCCTCTGCCAACAGGGATGATGCTGGAATGCTTGGAGTTCGATCGCTTTGAACCGCATCTACAACTTTTTGGTGGTCTGGTGGTGTGATTGTTGTTTTCACGACCAGATAGGGAAAAGGTTCATCCGACCTTCTAGAGCCCCGCATGCAGCATTAAGACTGCATACTCTGAGAGGTCACCCGGTATCCCAGAGTAACCTTTTAATGGCTTATTTCTTCGTGAGCATCCCTGGAAAATTGTCTACGACTGCTTTTTAATTATTGTAACCATATTCAACAGAAACCCTTGATATAGGGATACTCTACCCGCAACCCGAGGTCCAAAAGGTTGATCTCTGGCGCAAGTGGGATGAGGAATTCTCCAAGTTATGGAACATTCTAGAAATTTGTTTTTCTAGGAGTTTCGATTAAAGTGGATCTATCTCTGACGATTTTCTATCCATCGAAGTCTCTAGAAGACTTGAACATGACATGTTCTTGCTTTTGACATTCGAAAATCCATGATATAACAATTATTAAAATGTGTTAATTTATTTAAAATTTTGACGTCAGAAACTACGTCGGAACCTACGTCGTGTACTCTCGTGAATTCCGACGTTATATTATATTTCTTTTATTTATTCCCTGTCCCAACTTAAAAGTATGAATATTTCATAAAATTTATTGTTCGAAGTCTTACCCAGAGTGATAGAATGTATGTAACCACTGAAAATGTGCATATTCGTACATTCCAGAAAAAAAGTTCCGTTCAGTAAATTACATTCCCACTTTTTTCCCGGTCTTTTCCCGACTTTCCTGGTCACGTAGACAAGCTGAAAATGTGATAATGAATTGTAAAGATCAATGTTCATTTTCATGACGTGAACACGCGGAATTAAATGTAACGTGGTACTGAAATAAAACCTTCATAATTTTTTATTAATAAAACAGGCCCACAACAAAAAAAAGTGGGTTGTGCGAGAGATCAGAGTATGGTACCTATACGTATTTTGGGCAAGAGACACACGATTCTGACATCAGTTTTTCCCCAGCACGTCAGGATTTTCCCCTAGACGCGGAAAATTTCCTATAAAATCAGCTTTGTCGGGTATGAAATAACCCTTGTTACTGAAATCGTCTGGAAAAAGATTAGGTATGATATTTTTATGTATTTTGGGGCGCTAAACACGAATCTGAGACTAATTACCCGCCATCACATCGGGGTTTTCCCTAGACGCGCCAAATTCTCTAGAAAAACAGCTTTTTCGTGTATGAAATTGTCTAGTTTTTGAAATCGTCTGTAAACAGGTCACAGTATAATATATTTATATATTTTGTTTCGCTAAATACGAATATGACGTTAGTTTACCCTCATCCTGTCAGGCTTTTACACTAGACGCGAAAAATTCGCTAGAGAATCATTGAATTCATCTGGAAGGAGGCTCGAAAATCAAAGCTTGATGTATTCTGTGGTGTTGAATAGGAATCTGAACTTGGTTCTTCTTCAGCAGGTCAGGTTTTCCCCCTAGATACGATAAATTTCCTATGAACACAATTCTCAGTAACAAGGGTTATTTCATACTCGACAAAGCAGATTTTATAGGGAATCCTCCGCGTCTAGCGGAAAATACTGAGGCGCTCGGTGAAAACTGATGTCAGATTCATGTTCAGCGCCCTAAAATACGTAAAAATATAATGCCTGATCTGTTTCCAGAGGATTTTAATACCAAGGGTAATTTATACCCAGAAAATTTGATATACTAGGGAATTTGTCGCATCTAGGGGAAAATTCTGACGTGCTGGGGAAAAACTGATGTCAGATTCGTGTTCAGCGCCCCGAAATACGTATAGATACCATACTCTGTTCTCTCGCACAACCCACTTTTTTTTGTGGGCCTGTGTAATTTATGTTGAATACTTTTTTCCATAGGAAACATATTTGCACCTTTCTGAAAAACATTCCCGCTTGAAGTTTATGGTTCCTCAAAATTCGCTTGACTCACCCTGTGCTTAAAGCTTGAAGATTATTTTGTTGAAAATTCGACTGCTTTGTTTAAAATAAATAAAATTCCAAATTTTAATTCCAATTTTTTATTCCAGTCGTAAAAGATTCTATGTTGAAAATATTACAAGATTAACAGGTTGGTATTTCAATATTAATTACCAGAAAAAATAACAAATTGAGGAAAAAGAACGAATGGCATGAGGAGACCTAGACCTGGCCCGAAGAGGAGGATCGGTAGGGGATGAAAACCTGAACGGAGAAGCCGGAAAATTAGTGAAATATGCTTGATAAAATTAAAACAAGTGATTTTATTTTATAAATAAAGCATCTTAATGCAGACTTTGCACTGTTTACCCTATTTCCCTCTTTTCCCATTTTTGACAACATTTTTAAAAGAATATTTACAGAATAGGGTTTACTTCTCGTACGATATTTACTACGCAATTGCTCGGTGGCCATGAGGCCCGATCGAGCCAACTGATCTTCTTGATTGAAAATTAAACTGCTTGGTTTAAAATAAAATTTCAAGTTAAAAATGTTGATTTCAACTGAAAATTCAACTGTTTCTTTCTTGAAAGAAAATTATTATTCTTCATTGAAAATTGATCTTTTCTCTTGAAAATTGCTGGTTGAAGATTCATACTTTTAGTTGAAAATTCATTTTCAAACTCTTTCATAACTTTTGGTCTAATATAATGGTACACTTCTCATAAGAAACAGTAAGATAATTTCACCACCCTCAAATAATCTTAAGTCCAAATCAATAGGGACACTTTACAAAATACATTTTCTTTGCACGCTTTTTGTATTCCTCAGTAAAAATTCAGAATAAAGGCAAACTAATTTCGGACAAACTGCCGTTCCCTGTCAAAAATTCCTTTTTTTAAGTCAAATTATAATTATTCACAAGAATTCCCTGCTTGTACCCTGTCAAAAATTAATCGTTCGCAGTCAAAATTATAATCCTTTACAAGATTCCCGGTTAAAAGTCAAAATCATAAATATTTATGATTTCACAAGTCCTGTGTAGCCCGAAATTTTATATATTTGAAGTCTGAATGTCTTTTTGCTTGAAAATTTGTCTTTGTATGTTAAAAGTTGATCTGATCAAGAAAAAATCAGAAAAAAGGAAATGAATTTTTTTAATGAAATTTTGCGGCAATCCTGATGTACATTTAAAATTTAAATTCGAATCTTGTTTGAAAAGTCTCCTTACGCCAACGACGCCCGTTGAACGAGAAAAGTCTCTAAATGGTTATAGAATGCAGCCCCTCAATTATCAATTACTTGCCGTCTAAAGTCGTCGGTGAAATTCATCTACTATAATTGTTTGAAAATTCTGTAAGATTGATTTATCTTGGCCTGAGGGTGACTCCTCGATTTCTTCTTTAGTCATATCTTCAACTTTGCGGGTGTACATGTTTATTTTGATCCGTTTTTTAGCGTTTCTTTCTCCTGTATATATTCCACGAAGGGATGTATTATTTCGCCCTAATATCGCAAAGACTTCACCATTGGACGTTGATAATACTATCTGTTCTTCGTTTGATACGGCCCTAAAGACATGATGTCTTTCTCTCGTTAGAATTGATACACCGCGAAGAAAAATGTATCTTCGAATTTCAAATCGCCGGCTCGAATTCGTGTGGGGAATAAGGCGAACAGATCTGAGTTGTTCAAATGTAAGTCCACGCAGGCTGAAAGAACGACGAATAGCAGGTGGAGACCTGGACCTACCATGAAGAGAAGAGTCGACATGAGGAGAGAACCTAACCGGAGAATCCGGAGTATGAGGTATGGCAAGAGAAAGAGACAAATCAAGAGAAGGTCTGCCACGAGGAACACCAGGAGGAGAGTCGTCATCAGGTGAACGCTCGTACTGAAAGCTCAACTCTGCAACAAAAACGGAAGTTCAATTTTCCTTGTAAATACTATGCCAGCCTATTTTTCTTTTTCGAAGTAATTTTATTTTACAATTAAAGCATCTACGTAGATACAGACTTTGCACTGTTTTCCATAGTTCTCTCTTTTTTTATTTTTTAGGAATTTCTCTTTTTCCTTTTTAGGTGAAAAATTGTACTATTTGGTTAAAGATTTACCAATTTTGTTGTAAATTCGTCTTTCTTGGTAGGAAATTATTATTCTTGTTTAAAAATTGTGACAGGTTAAAAATTACCTGTCACATGTTGAAAGGTTCAACATAACCTCTCTTACTGGCACTGGAAAAACGATCATCCTCTTATTTCGCTTGGAAGTTCGGAACGAGAATCACACTCAACAAGGGCACTTTTGGTACGACACTGATTCATATTTTTTATGCGTTAGTTTTGTTTTCTTTTGTTTATGTATTCTTTGGTATCGAGAACTTCGGACGAGAGCGAAATGGACAGCAGAGTATCGTCAACAGCAAACACAGAAGACGGAATCCACGGGTTAGTCCTCCTCGCCAGATGGGACGAAAGGAAGATATTGCGCCAATAGAATGTCCTTTCCTGGCCCACCGATCCAGCGATACGACAAGACAGAAAAGGAGAGGGATAGCGCAGAAGCAAATGTTCTCTTCTGGCCTATCGGTTCAACGACTATGGTGAGAAAGTAGGAGACCGGGAGGGATTGAATGCCAACGATACTCCTCTACCTTATTTTTAACAGGAAAGGCAGAAAACCACCACCACTGGGTCCCTTTTGCTGTCCTCAATGCCCACACCGGAAGCCCCGTAAATGGGATATGGTGCACATATCTGGTGAAACCACTTCAAAAGATCAAATATTCTTGATATCGTTTATACTTGAGAATCTTGAGTGGAAAATGTAAACTAAGAAAAAGGATTCTAATCAGAATCGTAGCGACGCAAGCTAGTTCTGTCGCGAGTGCTCCAATTTTAAAAGGTAGGGTTTTGTTTTACCGGGAATTGATTGGCTATTGAGAATTGTTCGACTCGCACCTTGTGGTCGGTGATAGTTTGTTAAGCCTAAAGATTTTGGGAACCGACCACGAATTCACATTATGATGGCAAGATTGTGGTTTATATTTTCTTTGTAAATAGGTAATTGCAAAATTTCAGCCACGTGCCACAATAAGTTGTCTTTTAAGATGGCGTCGGAGTGTCAAATATGTAGGTATAGTTTTTTTAGTTCGCACCTTATTGTTACAATTTATTAGCATAGGTTTAATTGGAATTGGCCTTAAATGGTCCAATCATGGTTCTCCACATGTGAGCGCCGAACTGTGCTTGTCAACTGACCTCACAGTTGTGCTTATCCCCTCTCTAATTATTTCAAAACTTATAACGCAATGAATTACGCATTTTCTTACAGGGAAATTTCACTTTTTGTCTGAAAGACCAAATTTCTACTGAGCTTTCTTCTGAGCTATAATAACTTTGGATCTTTTTATTTTTTGCAGTAAAACTTTTTGCAAAGATTTTCCAGTATGGTACGAATTCTGTTTCAACAAGGATACTTTTCAAATTGCATTTTTTTTAACACATACATACTGTATTCCCCTGTAATAAATTCAGATAGAAGTTGTACTCATTTAGGAAAAAATCAAATAAAGTTTCGATGAAAGTAGCAATTGTAACAGAATGAGAATTAATGCGCACAAATTCTGATTTGCGTATAGCCTGAAAGAATGGACTTAAAATTATAGATGTATTATTTCATTATATTTACCAATAGAATTGAGGTTGACCGCTAAGTATAAGACGAGAGAAGAAAAAATTTTCATATTTTCTAATCAGAGGAAAAGATTATTAACGTATTATGAACAATTTAGTTAAAAATTTCAGTAATGAATGTTCTAGTTCATTATTCGATTGAATAATATACCTTATATTCGTTATCTCATAGATAACAAGCGACACACTTGTCCTACTCATACATTTACATTTCATTAGAGTGATTTCTCATGAAAAAATGTATCTACTAAATCCATTAAAAATGATATAACAATTTATATAATTTGTTACGTTAAATAGCAAACCGTCGTTAAATGTAAAATTTATACATAGTTTCTACACGAGAAATATTTTTCAATTCCTTGTCAATGTCATCAACTTCTGAAGTCACGACTCTCTCGGGCGACAGTCGATCGAACGAAACTAGAGATTCGGGTACCGGGTTACCATTTAAAACGAGAGATTTATTTTTGTAATCAATGATGGCAGCGTATCAAAGGAACTAATCATTTCCCATGATGACATAGTTTGAGAGTCGCAGAACTACGAGAAATGTTGTTGGAAGAGAATTATTTCCGATTCTAATATTTATAAAAACTTGCTTTTTTATTCAGGTCGGCTTCTTTCCGATAGCAGTCAGTAAAATAACATTAGTCACCGGAAATCCATTTATCTCCACATGCAATTTTAAATAACCATAACACTTTTCAGAAATACATGGTGATTGACATCCCGTATCAATCAAAGCTGGAATCGGCACATCATATATAGATCAAAATAATCTGGGGCATTGTGAAACGCGCCTATTATATTGTGCTTTTTTTTTACTATGAGGATTCCTAAGTACATGATTTGCGAGATTACCAAAAAAATCGTATGGATGCTGGCGCATTGTTGAATCATGAGACAATGCACCAATATTTAGTTTAAAGGCCCGTTATAATTGTTAGAGTATTGATTTTCTGGTAGCCCGAGATTAGGAGGGGGACCACTCATATTAGGCGTACGAAATTGATAAGCATCTTGTCGCGATTCAAAGTTCATGTCATTTACGAAATTATCCAAACACTGCTGTGTTATATTGGCTCGATTCGAATCTTGATAGCCTCTGACCCCAACACACGCAATATTAGACTGTGAAAGATTAACTTTGACATTAACATTAACATTAACTTTGATTAACTTTGATTGCAGCTGCTATTACCACTCGCATTATTTCCGAAGCTCTTTAAATAATTCGACTTGTTTTGAAATTTCGTTTGATTTCTACTTTTATCAAGATGAACCGAATCTAATTGCGAGAGAGCCTGTAATATTCGATTCATGTCCGAAAAATCAAATGCGAACAAGGCTTCTCGTACCCGAACTGACATTTGTTGCACAATGCTAAAGTGAATTTCATAAGGATCCATTGTCGGTTCAAAGTACTGAGCTTTCTTTAATTGCGTGAGAAAATAAGATTGTAAATTTCCCTGATTAGTTTCAAACCGTTTAGAGAGCCAATTCGTTTTCAATTTTACTTTAATAGGAATAGAAAAAAATTCCTTCAGAAATTCAGCTTCAAGCACATCGTAACTCTCGAAATCTTTTTTATGCGTATCAAACCAGATTCTAGTATTTTTATTTTCTTTGTGGTAAAATATCTCTCCAAGGATTCAAGAAATCCTTTTGGGTTTCGGCTAGTAGCTTCAAATTTAGGCGGTTTAGGATAAATATGAGCAGATTGTAAACTGTCGATTAATGCATTAATGAGACGAGCACCGACATCCCCCTGTCGTTCGGCAGGTTCCGGCCGCGCTTCTTTAATTCTCGAAAGTTCGTCTTGTTGCCCTTGCGATTGTTCACGAAGTCTAATGATTTCCTTCCGCATTTGCTCAAGGGACATTCCGGTCACATTATCACATCCCTCGGTCATCTCGAACGTTAAATATTTCACTTCGGATGACAGAATGACGTGATCGAGATATACGAGTAATACCAGGCAATAAAGGACCACCTCTCGACCTTGTATTAGTTGGAGTCATGAATCGTAATAAACGAAAATATTTAGATCAAGGTAGTACAGAAACACATACACGATACAAAGACAATAAGACTTTTATCTTTCGAGTTCCTGTTCGGGCTCTATTTGAAATAAGTCGAGTTATTTGAAGTATATATTAAACGAATGAAAAGATTATTGGCATGAAATTGTTGCCATTGTTTAAAATATCATCAGGTCCTTGAAGAAACAAAAACACGAACACTTTTAATTCAATTTGGTGTACGTATATTAATGATAAAAAAACGATAAAATGGTCACTCGAGGTCCAATATTTGGTCAAAATAGTCCGTTAAGATAAAAAAACTAGGTTCGATTCACATTTTAAACAAAGACAAAACCAAATAAATTAGCACACACAATCACAAAACACCCAAACATTCATTGATATAAATTTGATAATCCTCTTGATATATAATACTAATCGCTGCTGTCGCTTGGGAGATTCGGTGAAATAGGCTGCCATGAGAAGTAGAAATTGGGCTGCTTATTTCAATATAGCAGTTTTAATTGGTATGATTGTCAAGTCGAAAATTAGAACAATGTAGAAGTAACATCTGGAATTGGTTTTCGGTAATCTTATGAATCAAGAATCGTGCTTCAGTCAAGTGGAATAAAACACCACGCTGAAACATAAGTTGATTTTTTTGATAGGATTATGTCCGAAAACTTACACTTGCAGCTCGTGCATTTCAATAATTCGCTACAAATAGACTTTACCTTCATTGTGGCAAAATAGGCTCACTGAGCTAAACCGCGTATTTCCGCTGTCACTCGACAGGAATACCCTGATTGGCGTAATAATACCTTAACATTAGTGTATCATACATGTTTAGCTAAATACTTGCGTTAATATGCGACTTCAATATGAGGGATGAGGAAAATGCATTAATTCTTAACCATCTGGAGTACTCACTTATGAAGGCCCGGATTCAAAAAAAACAGGAGAAAAACTTCCACGAACAGCTCCTCGACAATAAAGCGCACGGCATCTTCCACAACAATGTGGAGGATCCGTCGATGTCGTATGAGCTAACGTTTGCTTTCCTTAAATCACCCGGATTGAAGTTGTGCACGGAGGGTTTCATGTTGGCATGTCAAGACGGTGTCATTTCCACTCTGGCATACCGTCGCCAAATACCGCTCCGCTGAAAGCTTGTAGGGAAATAGACTCAATTTTCGAAAATGGGAACTGCCGCATATACTGGATCTTCATACTCTCGACAATTGTTTCTTTTGCGCACTCGAGGCCTGACAGTTCTTCTTGACTTCGACAAAACGAACGTCATAACGTCATAGCCAAGGAGAATGAAAATAAAGAGAGGTATAAATACCTCATAAAGGAGTTGCGACGGTTATACCCGGAATATTCTTTCAATGTAATCGTCTTGATCATCGGCGATCTTGGAGGTCCCAAGGCGTCACTGGTCAATAGCTTGTAAAGCATCCCTGCGTGTCAACAAAATGCTAAGACACTTGCCGGGAAAATGCAGAAGGCGGGCGTCCTTGGGTCGCTCCGTGTCGTCAGGGTGCACGAGACCTTTGCAGGATCACCGTATTGAATTCCTCGCAGACTATAACTGAAATTTTACCACGATTTCGCTGGGAGCTGGTGCAATTCTTAAGATTATCACCTGCTCCTAGCGAAATCAGCGGGCACGATGAAATCATAACAACAGACCGGTGAATCCGTCGTGTCTTGAGGATACGAAACGACCCAAGGATGAGAGCTTTCTGTACGCTGATATGGCTCTAAGGTTACGAACCAGTAATAGTTTCGCACCTCCGAAAGCGCCGATCACGAAGACAATTACTTTAACTGAATATTTTGGGTAATGTCATTGCAGCTCCCTTTTAAGGTCTTGATACCTCTCCTTCTTTTCCTGCTCCTTGGCAGTGATGTTGTAGTCGATTGGAGCCGAGAATTTGATCACAAATATAGTTTGTTTTTGGAAGTCTTTGAGAACGATGTAAGGCCTCGAGTGTGCAATGCAGATTGCTGTCCGAAAATCGAAGTAAAAATCGTCATGAGGCACTCTCAGGGGCATGACACGCTCTACACCTATCGCTGTTAGACGTAAGTCATCTTGATGGAGCAATGCACTTTCCTCACTTCTGATGTTAAAATTCAGGCCAAGGTTCTTGGCAGCCTGCTTGCGGCTTTCTAAAGGAAAAAATGGTAGTCGCAATATGTCGAAGAAGATGCTTGTATCTGATTCAGAGAGATTCCTGTATTGATGTTCCGTCCTGCATGCAGCTTTGAGGCACACCTAGGTACGTATAGGTCTCTCCAGTGTCAAGATATCTAATAACACTTATATCCTCTTATAAGCACTCTGAAGTTTGCTTTCGCCAGAAGCATAGATCTTCAGGCCATGCATATGAATGCTCGCTATGATGAATATCGCCACAGAGGTATTCTCAAGAATTTTGTAGTGTGAGAGGCATAAGTGTGATGCAAAAAGCAGAGGGCTTGCGGCATCACCATAAAAGACGACCTTTTGGAAGGTGACGTTGTTTTTTGTCACACGATCATTTCCAGATCAGATAGTAAATCTAGTTTTCCAAAGAGGCATCATTCCGTCTATGCATCTCACTATGTCTGGATGCACCTTTATGCTTTCCAGCAGACAGATGATAAGTCTATGAGAGGTTGAATCGATAGCTTTCCGGTAGTCAATCCAGACGATTGACAGGACGCGTTGATGGGCTACAGCGTCTTTGCAGACACACCTGTCAATCATGTGTCACTCATGTTACCCCTAATCTACTCACATCCTAGTCACAAATCCGTGACTCTTATGGCTCTAGAGGTCATATGAATGTCAAAACCATTCTTTAGAACGTCTGACCTTAGTAGCTTGTCGATGGTTTGCTAATATCGAGGTAATGGCCCTTACGAAATACGTTTTAGGTTACGCTGATCACGAATCCGTCGCCCTTATGATGCCTACACGTCAGGACAAGGTCATTTGAATTTTCAACTTCATTAATTCGAGAGTTATCATCTTTTTGACCTCAGATTGTCTTGGTAACCGGATACAGAGGAAATGACATTCGCATTTTCATTCCCATCCAATGACAAGCTACTAGGTTCAGAAGTTGTAAAGAATGCTTTTGACCTTCATGTGACCTGTAGAGGTCACTCGTACCCGTGGGTCAAAATATATCCGAGCATCAAATTTCCCATTATTTCAGAATCAGAGGTCAAAAATATGATATCTCTAAACGCAAGAAAAAACTGCTTCTAAATGGTCGATCTAGCACAAAATCCTATCAAACTTGGAGCTCTTTTACTTTTCGAGATATGATGAACAAAAAAAAGTTACACACACATACACACATGGACATTTTTTTAAATTTTACTTTCGAGCTCCTGGGATCGAATTGTATCAAAATATGTCAAAAAAGTATATTTGAAAATTCAGGTAATTACAAACTTACCACTATGATGAAGCAAAACCGATGTATTTTGAGCTAAATTAGTTTGTTTTTTTTGTCGTAAATTAATCTTATTGATTAAAAATTAAACTGCCTGGTTGGAAGTCGAATCACTTTGTTACAAATTGATTTTAATCATGTTTTTGGTCTGAAAATTCATCTCTTTTGGTAGAAATTTTTCTTTCCTGGTTCAGAATGCAACTGTTTGATTAAAAACTAATCTGTTTTTGGTTGAAGAATCAACTAATTTGTTGAAAAATTCTACTATCTTGCTAAAATTTCTACTTTTTCACTTGAAACTCCAAGCATTAAGTTGTAAATGCGACTGTTTGGTTGATAGTTTTTTGTTTGCTTGAGAAAAAGTTTTCTTTTTTAGTTGAAACATTTTTCTTGAACTTGTGTTCGCGCGCCATCTCTGATGCGCCAAACCAAATAAATAGGCCTTTGACGTCACAAATTATGCATTGTTTACTTTCTTTGCCACAAAGTCGCCAAAATAACATTAATCAAACTAATTAAGGGATGTGGTGTTTTCTAAAGCGAAAGGAAAAATAATATTTTGAGAACACATTTGATTTTGAGCCATACTTCACACTATATACTCTCCCACTGCACTTTGACTAAACTTTGAGGTTATGTTGAGCCCCGTTAATCCCTGGTTATGTTGCTAACTGGCCAAAAGTGTCCGAAAAAGTTAAACACCGATTAGGCTACTTCAATCATGGTTTGATAGATGTGGAACGCAATGTATTGATTAAATAAAGTTAACCAAGGATTAAAATTTATTCACGGAAATTGGGATAGTAAACGACGTAGGTTCCGACGTAGTTTTGCAATGTAGTTTCCGACGTAATTTAAGACCTGAGAATTTTCAATAGGGTGAAAGCTAGCGCGTGAAGGGTTTTCGGAGCACAGAACACAAATTTGGCGTCAAAATAAAAAAATTCCACAATTTTGCTCAAAATTCAACAATCTTACAAAAAATTTAAAAATATTAATAAATTGGAAGGTTTATGGGGTGGACTTCCGAAAGCCGTAAACCGACGATTTCTTTCATACTATGTATATTTATGTATTTTGATGCGCTGATTAC
>CAKNWW010349874.1:0-11451 GCA_932074435.1 Andricus kollari | reverse complement strand
AAAAATAATTTTTTTTTTTAATCACATAGAAAATTGCTCCGTGCAGATTAAATCTGTGAAATTCTGATTTGCGTGACGCTTGAATCATATTTACTACGATATAGATATATTATATAAGTATATTTACCAATAGAATTGAGGATAATGGCTAACGATAAGACCAGAGTCCAGACAAGCATCATCTTTTTTAGTTTGAGAAAACGCTGATCAATTTATTAATGAAGAATTTTAACAAAAACGTGTTTAATGAATATTATATTGCTTCATTAGCTTATATAAACTATTTTATAGTCGTTATCTATTACATTGAAGGCGTCAAGGTTTTCCGACTGAGATATTGACATCTGATAGAAGTCAGTTTTAAGTAAAAGAATGTTCTAACTAATTTAATTAAAACTGATCTCACCATTTCGCAATCTTTTACCTTTTAGAGGAAACTGATATTTACATAATAAATTTATATAGTGTCTACTATAACGGCCCATCAAAAGCTTCGAAAAACTAGTATACATGTTCAAAGAATTAGAAAGACAAAATGGAATCCTTTAATGTGTTTGAGCTAATGTTTTAGAAATTACTGTTTCTCTCAGACTTGAGATATTTACAGTCCACTATGTTGAATTAATACTATGATTATTATTATTATTAAAATTATTCTAGATTACTTAATTATTTTTTATCTAGGCTTTCGAGCATGCACTGTCGGAAACATATTTCAAAGAAATTTCAATGTATTTCTGTGCAAATAAAGACGTTTCAAAAAGATTTCATCAGATTTCAATGGATTTTACGAGATTTGAAAGATCAGAAGGTGTTTTGAAGTATTGTAACGAATTTAAAAAAATTCGATAGCGTTTCAAAAATTTCAAGGGAATAAAGGCATTCTACAGTATTTCATGGGAAACGCAAGTGAGCACATTTTTGAAGCCTCCTTTGCAGTCGTCACTTAGAAAACAGATTTTTTAATTCAAAGAAAATTTGTTTAGTTCAAAGAAAAATATTTATTGGCTCTCAGTAAAAAAAAGATTTCTCAATAAAAAGAAATTCCGCTTCAGTCAAAGAAATTTCTTTGCTTCAAAGAAACTGTTTTTTGTTCAAACGAAAATTTTTCTTCTATTTGATGATTATTTTCTTTTTGAATATATTTTCGGTTAACTAAGAAAATTTTTTTTTAAGTACCTGGTTCTTTTACAATAAGACTTGGTTGTCATTAGATTCTGTGATTAAAATGACTTAGTTTGTGGCTATGTTGAAAGAACGGGTTCATCCGAGAACAAGTTTGGAATATGTAGAAAGTAAAAAATAAGAATTTTATTATAATTTAAGAAATTGTTTTGGGTTTCAATCGTGTGCAAGACTACGAATCTTGCCGATGTTTTATGAAAAATGCCGTTCACTTTTGCAGGGCCAAACACGGGAAACACCCCGACGTTCCGTAACTCGTTCAGGGAGGAAGTCATTTATATCACTCTCTGTACCACAAGTCTTAGATACAATATCAAGAAGTGGAGAGTTTCAGATTAACCCACTCCCTCAGATCACTCACAGATAGAGTTTGTGTTGCAATAAATTGTACCCACTGGCCCTACATAATTCAGAAACCCGAGAAGAACGGACTGGAATCAGTTTTCTACGTAAGTCATCAAAGCTACTTATGAAAGTAATTGTCGACCTACAAGAGTCCGAAAGGCTGGGGAGACACACTGCTGGAATGAGAAACTCGTAAAGCTTCGCAGGGAAATCAGAGAGAGGGTCAGTCGTGCCAGTACTGCCAAATCGGAGGAACTATGGACCTCATTTACAGCGATGAGGGATGAATACAGGGGTGCAATACGGAAGGCAAAGCAAGAGAGCTGGACCAACTTTTGCACAGACATCGAGAAGGGAGCTGAGGCGGCTAGACTGGATAAGCTGCTTTTACGAAAACCGGAAGCTATTCTGGGCACTCTCAAATTTTCCGGCGGAGGGTACTCACAGTCACCTGATCACGGCACATTTCCCGGACTTTTCGAGGTTTGGAGAAAAGGGGACGACACATCAGAGGCAACCAAAGTATCCTATGGCCCAACTATGCCCGAGACGGCGGCTAGCCAACGAGATTGTTACCGCCGCCAGGGTCAGGTGTGTCTTGAAGTCCTTCAGTCCTTACAAGTGTTCTGGCTCAGATCGCATATATCCAGTCCTCTTGCAGAGGGCTGGAGGGATCATCACAGGGACGCTAGTGAGTCTTGCTAGGGCTAGTCTGACGTTGGGACAAGTCCCGGCGGCATGGAGGGGTACGAGAGTAGACTTTATTCCGAAAGCAGGTAGGATCGGTTATACCTTACGCAAGGATTTCCGTCCCATCAGCCTAACATCTTTCCTACTAAAAACAGTGGAAAGACTTGTGGTTAGATATATCCGCGATAAGGCCTTGTCAAGTAGTCGACTTCACAAGGAGCAATACCCGAAACAATTTCTTTTATTATAATTATAATCGTGAAGGCATTAAATCTACAATTAAAGAATTTAATTCAAAAATTTAATTGTATAAGACAGTGATTTGGTTTTCTATGAAGATTCCTCTACGATTTTTCGCAAAAAAACTGAATCTGGAACTATCAAATCAATATATCGAAAATCGTCGAAACATCGATAATTTTATATTATAATTATTTCCGGAAGCCCCCATCCCCGTTCACATACCTCTTCTCTGGGGTGGAGAAAGATCGGCCTAACCCAGTCATCAATCGTATCCTCCCCCATTTCCAGGAGACTTCCACGTTTTTTATATCCTTTTTTTGGGGACAGTAGGTTCCGCGATACATTTTCGAGTGCTACGCTTGCTGCTAATTTCGTTACGTGTAAATACATTAAATGGAGGACAGTGCAATAGTTACTCAAAATTTCCTCAAACGTGGTGTTGTTATTTGTCCACCACGCCTTTCATTCGATTTTCGACAGTAAAACCGTCCCAGCTGGTAACAACATGGTGGAGGCGCCGTGTATTGTTTCGAAAAAAATTAAGGACCATTGTCTTGAGTCATTTTACGTAAGGCGTGGGTGAATTCAAATTCAAGGATCTTTAAAACATTTCTTATCTACGAAAAAAGTGCCTGTTCACCGGTTAGTTAAGTGATATACAAAGTGAACTTTAGTGAAAAATGCGAAGATGCACTTTGTGCAAAATTTTTTGCCTCCCTGAAAATTGGGAAGAAAGCCAAACTGCGAAAAAGAGACGAGCTATCTGTTCCATCCTACTGATCTGCGAGAACGAAAAGACACACCAGGAAGGGACAAAGGATAGCAGATTCAATAAACCCGACATTGAATACCTGATCAAATCCTGTGCAATGGATGATGCTATTTAAATTTAGATGATGGTTTTCCACGCGTGATATTATTCCATTGCATGTTTGATAGTGAATTATGAGAGGAATTGAAGTTTTCTCTACTATGCTTTGAGTAGATCTGTTTTGATAGAAAAATCAGGGGCCTCAGCGTTATAGTTGCACATGAATGAGAAGTTCAGTGTGACGTATGGGTAAGCATTGCCCTGGAGGTGAGACTAAATTAGTTGGGTAGCGTGGTTCCTTTCTTTTTTAATGTTTCCTGTGCTAATTAGGATATTGATAATGCCAGGTTTAGAGCATTTAACGGAAACTGCTGTCCAAAAATTTCAGTTTCAGAAAATTAGGAAAAGTTGGATCAATAAAGAACAGTTTTTCTGGAACATTTGCTTAAGCGTATGTTGATAAGATTTTTCAAATGCCGTTATTTGTTTTATGACATGCCGGTATACAGGGAAATAAAATAGAAACTATGGATTGAACTTTATTGTTAAATAAAAGTGTTTTTATTTTCGAATCTTCAATTTAGCAGGCCAATTGTGCTAGTTACTAGGGGCCATCCTAGTATATATCGGAAAAAATGTATTAGGAAATTCTGTTCTCGTCCTAAATTAGTATCATATACTGTCCTTAAGTGTCATTTGCAGTCATCTATTATAATAAAAAAATATAAATCACCGATGGTTCGCTCTATTCCCCGCTTTTGCCATTTTTCTTGATTCTATTTGTAAATATATAATAATATCATATATCATACCTATAATTTTAGGTGGAGTGGAGAACAAACACTATTATTTACTTCTTTTGTCTTACGTAATTTTGACATTAAAATACATTCATTACAAATAAAAGCCTAGTTAGGATGACTGGGAAAAAATCGTGGATAGCCCAGCCTTCAGGATGAAATGGAATCTAGATCTAGAGATCAAGCGTGATAGCATGGAAAATAATTTTTTGTTCCTGATAACCATTCATATAACAGGAAACATATCAAATTGTCTTCTTTCTTGTTGAAGACGCTGAAAATAATTATAAATTGTAATATTCTTGCAGATTCATTGTTATTTCATCATCAGAATTTCCGAAAAGAATGATAATTTGCAGTTTGTCTAGGAAAGTTTTTAAAGCAATTATAAAATTTGGAGTTGCAATTTCGACTGGTAACGGGGAATTTTTGACGAGGATTACGATTCTGATTTAGATCTGGGTTTGCTTAAAAAAAGCCTTCTTTCAAGCAAACGTCCTTCTGAAAAAACATACGAGTCACGCAAGTACGCTCCAGAATTTTCGAATTCGCAAAAAAAATCCTTACATCAATCGCTATCCACTTCTGAATACTTTCTTTAAAAATAAATTCAGAAAACCTTTTCAAGTTCAAAACACCTAATAAGGTCCATTCCAGAAACCAAGAAGACCACCAACACTTTAAAGGAAAGAATTTCAAAGAGTGTTCATGCAAAACAACTATACCATTTTTATATTTAAATTAGTCACACGAGTCATCGTCAAGAAACTTTAGGTTATCTTCCGGACCCCATAATAATATTTAGCAGCTTCTAAAAACCAACTCGAACCTTTTTAAGGATACACACTGCG
The DNA here is from genome assembly GCA_932074435.1 of Andricus kollari. Classification (NCBI taxonomy): domain Eukaryota; kingdom Metazoa; phylum Arthropoda; class Insecta; order Hymenoptera; family Cynipidae; genus Andricus; species Andricus kollari. Next base: position 6,526 of record CAKNWW010349874.1, on the reverse strand, counting down.
TAAATCAATCTCAAAACTCGTCAATCTTCAAAGCGATTGATATAATCGACAAAAATAGATCTATTATTATTTCCTGAAAATATTTGCGGAAGCTTCTAAGCGAACTTCAGAAACAAATAATTAAGGTTGAAATTGTTCATCCAACGGAAGATATTTAGAGTTTTAGTTTAGGCTTTCTTTTTAGAAAAAGTTAACATTTTTATCCGATCCTAATGATCAAGGCTTCGTTTTATTTTTCGAAGGATTCTCCATAATTCTATTCATGTGGATTTTACTTTTGAAAATCAATTAAAGAATTGTACAGTTATTATTGGTGTAAAAAATTATAATATAAAAATTATATTATATTATATATAAAAAACAGCACCCAAATACAATTATAAAGAATCCTTAAGAAAATAAAATGAGTCCCTGATTATTAGAATGGAATAAGCGAAATCAAAAAGTAGAACTTTAAATAACTACTGTTAAATAAACAATTTTGACCTACATTATTTTTTCTGACGTAAAGATTTTCATAAATAATCATTGAATCGATTCTTATCGATTTTATCAAACATTTTGAAGGGTAGCGACTTTTGAGATAGATTGACTGTACATCTTACTAAAATAATTTCAAAGTTTCTTCAAGCAAAATAACCATAACATTTCAAAATTACAAAGTGTCACACCAGCCACCATCAGAAAACTCCAAGGTATGTTCTTGAAATGATTATCATATTCAGAAACTCCCAAAAACCACCCCCAACACTTTTAAGGGAACAATTCCAAACTGTTTTCATGTAAACAAAAAAAAAAGTAAGATTGTCTTTTCACCCTTCAAAATTTTAATGAATAATCAAAAATTCGAATTCTAAGCCAAACTTTTCAGTTGTTTATCGAACATTTTTTTCATTTCATGATACTTATATAAACTATTCTGATACTTATATAAGGTGTATAGGGAAATTGTTTATTTGTCGCAAAAGAACTGTTCGTATACATTTCTTAGGGTAACTAAAATAAAATAATGATGAAGAGTAAAATTTGCACTTTATTTTGCAACACATAAATAAGCAGTTAATTTAAAAAGACGTAAAGTTTTCGACCAGGATGGTTTTATAATAAAAAGTGTTTCATGTTTTCATCTTTCTAGTCAGTGTTTTTATTTTTAAACGTCGACGGGCGAAACGTCTGAAATTTAAAAATAAAAACACTGACCAGAAAGCTGAAAACATGAAACACCTTTTATCATAAATAGGCAGACCTGATTCCAGGTACAGAAATGATCAAAACATACATTTAATATAAGAGATTGGAACATAATTTGGAAAATTTGGACCATTTGGAAAATGGTCGTTAAATTGAAGAAAAAAATGCTTAGGATTTTCTCGACCATCAAACTGCCTAATTTTCCATTTTAAACTTTTATAAATTGAACAGTTCAAAGATTTCTGGCTGAGAATAATAAATTTACACTAAGCTGTCCTATTCAATACTCTGAATTGGAAGCTTACGATTTTTTTTATATACTGTTAACTTTGTAAATAAGAAGTTAAATTGTACTAGTTTAAAGAAGTTTTTAATGATCAATTGTTTAATTGCTATTTATACGTCAAAATTTGAAACTTTAAATTGAAAATTAAATAATTGTAAACAATCCAAGGATTTCCATTTCAATCGATTCAGTTTTCGAATTTTTTCGTTTTGAATATTTTATTTATAATTGCTGATTTTAATTTAATAGTCAAATATTGATAAATATTAGAAAATCTTAATTTTTGTAATTAAAAAATGTACGAAGGGACCTCGCATTCTAAACTGAATGATTTTAAAACTGAAAAAAATTAACAAATTTGAAAAATTTCAGGTCATTGGATACATTTCGCTTCGAAAGGTTTGTAAAATTTTCCGTCGAAAAGAATTTCGCTGTCATAAAGTATAGATACGGAACGCAAACCGCCAAATCCGACAGAAGCACGCGTTTTTTTTTTATTTTTCGTCCGAAGAATTTGGGCTCACAAGATATACATAAAAACAACGTTTGATTGCTTCGTGGTTGGCCATTGGACATTCCACGATTTCTGCGACAGTCAATTCTGTAACCTCCTCGCTGTATATATTTATTTTTGCCCGCTTTGCCCCAGCACTCGTATTAGCAGGTTTATATATTGCACGAAAAACCGTCTTTCCGCGTGGATATTTTTCCAATATCGCAAAGACGTCACCATTGGACGTTGACAATACAATCTGTGCTTCGGTTGGCATGGGCAAGAGGAGACGATTTTGATTTCTCAGTCGAATTGGTTTATCGAGAGGAAAAGTGTAGCTTTGAAGTTCGAATATTCAACTGGGATTGTTGTAGGGTTTCAGTCGAATAAGTCTAAGATCTTCAATTTTAAATCCAAGTACTTTACGAAAAGTTTGCTTGTCATGAGGAGACCTTGACCTATCACGAAGAGGAGAATCAATAGTAAGATGAGTCCCAGCAGAGGTATCAGGTCTGGCGGGAGGAAGAGACCTTCTAGGAGAATGTCTCTCAGGAGAAGAAGCAAAAGGTACCTGACGAGGCAAAATAGGGTCAGCTTCATCACCAGGCAAAAGCTTCGACTGTGAACTTAATTCTGCAACAAGAAATAAGTTGTAAATAAGGTTATAATTAAGGAGCCGGATTCTATAACCTCCTACAAATTGTAGTCGCTAAACGGCTTTGGCCGAAAAGCTCGTTTTCAATAAGACAATTTTTTTTACTTTAACTCGCTGTAATTCAGCCAAGCAGACTCATCGCTTCATTAACAAATCAGAAAGATTTAACTTCGGTCACGCGGATTCTTCATTCATCTTTTTGGTGGAGAATTAAACTCTTTTGTTGAAAATTTGACTTGTTTGGTTGAATTCAACAGTTTCTTATTTAAAAATCAAATATTTCTTGAGTGAAATATCAACTAGTAAATTTTGTGTTAAAAATTATTTATATAGCCTTTAAAACTCATTGTAGGAAGCCTTGGAGCCAAAATTAATTCTTCATTTAAGATTCTGCAATACTTTAAATTAAAGTTCATTCAATACACATCAAGAGTGTAAAAAAGTTACACTTATATTCTCCTTTCAAGTTATATACTTCACTTTGAGGTTATGCGTCGTGGACGTCTCAAGAAAATAAGAAATGCACTAAGTCGGATGCATAGAGACGTAATGGAATCCTTTTGTTCAAAGTGCTAAATGCTTTAATTTTCTTTCAATATTTGAAAAAAAATTTGAATATAATTATTTTTTTAGTAATTGAATATAATATTCGTGAACGTAAATGAAAATATTGAGTTTGTAAAGTGTTACTCAATTATTTTTAAAAAATTTTGTACTACGCTGCATGCAACACATTCTTACGTCCTATCAATATTCAACAACGATTTTTTTGAGAGGATTAAGATAATTAATTATGAAATGTAAGTACGATATAGATATCTTATATTAGTATATTTACCAATATAACTGAGGATTATGCCTAAGGATAAGACCAGAGTCCAGACAAGCATCATCTTTTTTACTTAAAGGAAACGCTGATCAATTTATTAATTAAGAATTTTAACCAAAACGTATTTAATGAATATTCGGCTGCTTCATTAGCTTACATAACTTATTCCCTAGTCGTTATCTCTAACATTAAAGGCGTCAAGGTTATCCTTCTGAGATATTTACATTTGATAAAAGTCAGTTTTAAGAAAAAGAATGTTCTTACAAATTTAATTAAAGCTGATCTCACCATTTACATTACCTTTTACGTTTTAGAAAATTCTATTGAGGCGTCTTCTGTAAAGTCAACTGAGCATTAATATTTTTTTAAGTATGCTTCTTCTATGCCCGTTTAAATTATATTCTCTATTCTGGCATAGAAAAAGCGTAACTGCATGATTATATGCTTGACTATATTCTTCTTTGATTGTTCCAATACGGTTTTCAAAGGTTGTTTGGCGCTCGCTCAGAATCTCTACTTGCTCTTGATCATCAATTAATTTTTCCCACTGCCAGACCTCAGTTCTCTGCCGTGTCTTTTTATTTTTCTGACCATCATCTTCGTGCCAGGTCCATGTCTCCTCATGTCAGGCAAACTTTTCGTAAAGTACTTAAATTTAAACTTGATGAGGTTAGACTTATTAGACTTAAACCCTACAACAATCTCACTCAAAACGGGCCCAAATTAACATATACAGCGAGGATATTAAAGAATTGACCGACGCAGAAACCGTGGAATGTCCTGTGGCCAATCACGACGCAATCAGAAGTTCTTTAGATGTTTATCGTTTATTCCCAAAAACAACCCTTAAATCAATCGCTATCGATTTTCGAATATTCTTTTCAAAAATTATTTCAAAAAACAGTACCAAATCCAAAACTTAAACTTGAGGTTATTACCACTATCCCATTATTATATTTTTAGCAGCCCTTTAAAGCCAACCAATCACACTTTTAACAAAATAATGTTGAAAGGATGCCCATGTGAAATAAATATACAATTGTTATTTCGAAATAAGTCACACAAGTCACCGTCCGGAAACTTCAGGTTATCGTCCCGACCCCATGATACTATTGGTCAACCCCTAAAAACCAAGTCTAAAACTTGTATGGATGTACACTACATACAATGAATCTCAAAACTCGCCAATCTTTAAAATTTATGAGCGTACTTTATAGAAACATAATTGAGGTTAAAATGGTCTATTTGAGAGAAGTCATGTAAAATTCTAGTTTTTGCTTTCTGTTCAGGGGAATGCGGAAAGCCGACTAGTATACACACGGAAACATCTGGTAAAAATTCCTTTTCTTACTAAATCAGTATCGTATACTGTCATCAACTCTTATGCAAAGTGAAGATCAAAGCCAGCACTTTATTTCTCGCTTTTTCCATTATCCTTTATTCTATTGGTAAATGTTAAATAATATAATATTGTATTTATCCAAAAGCAACACAGGTCGTGGACTCAAGCATAAATATAGTCCGTTTTGCGCGACTCGATGTCATTTTTTCGCCAACCAAGCTGGATCTCATTTCGTCGACGCTGCGATCTGGTGAACGTAGGCTAGCCCGTTCTGAGCCACAATGGCTTATACAATATTCTGGGAATATCCAATCGACGGTTCGTAACCTAAGAGGTCAAGCATGTTCGCTACCTAAGTTGGGACAATGAGTAGTCATCAAACATGAATATATTTATCTCCATTTAATTAAATTTGCTTTTTCCAAAAAGCGCAGTTATCGAACTGGTGACGCGCCGAACAAGTCCTTACGGTGCACCCTCAAGTGTGCTCAGCAGGGACCATTTCCCCCTACCTCCAGTGCTATGAACGCCTCGGGACCTTCGAGTGATTTTACTTTGATCGCCAGTGAGTCCCAAGGAGTGTTCTTCTCCCTCCCGTAATTTTCGATTTTGTGTGTCCCTTAACTTTGTTCACAGAAATTCTACCATTTCGGGCCTCCTATGGAGTCGGGCAATTCGGTAAAGACACGAAAATGCCGCCCCAATCTGCGCAGACGCCTGGCCATCAAACTAAGATTCGCCGAAAAAGCATCGTCTTCAAGGGACGAGGACTATCCCATTCCGGGATCCCCCACCAAAAATTACAGTGCTGCGAAGGATCAAGTGAAGTGAGTGAAAGTTCGAAAGGCCCTTCGCATCCACCCGGATTCGTAAAACTTAGTGGCGAAATTCCAGATCAGCCACCTGTCAACTCCCCAGAAGATCGCGCATTCGGAGTGAGCAATGTCCCTTGCGGAAACGTGTCAACGTTTCCTCTCTCTTCTACGACGGGAAGTTTAAACGCCGCCGGTTTAAAAAATCACCCCGTAAAATTCATTTTTTTAAAATTCATCAGTCAATCAAGGTTCTATCTCACAGGGTTACCCAGCGAACGTTTTTCTGGCGTCCTGAAAAATTTGTAGAAACGGGGTTAGGCCCTTTTGTTTCCCGACCTTTCATTTATTCATATGAATTCAAAAAAAAAAAAGGTTAACAAGCCACTGCAAGGTCCCACTATAGTCCGGACGCCAGACTCACTTCTGTCGGATTCGCGTTTGATATGCAATGTTATTAATGATTCTTGCTCAGACTTATCTCCTGACTCCGAATCTGCGTGATACTCCTCTGGCATTTCTGGCGTCCTCGAGATATAAGCGATTTATTAAATTGTCATAATCAATTAATTATTACATTACGGTTTAATATTTTTAAACTTTTTCTTTGGCATTTTTGTAGACAAAACGGAGAGGAATAAATGTTCTCCTCTCGAAAATATGAGCTGAAACGAACAATTTTCAAAATGGACGCTATCTCTCTAAAGTTAATAATTTTAAAGATAGAAGCGTTTTAATTTACGAACGAAAAACGCCTTTTAATTAATAGTCCTGTATTTCAAAAGGAATTTGTTTTATTATGAAACGTTTAACACAAAAGCATTCTGTACTTACTAATAAATAAATTTTCGTAAAAAGTAGATGAAAAATCAATTATTTTTATATGATTAAGCATCAGTGTTTAAACAGGCTTTTTAA
>CAKNWW010349867.1:0-18375 GCA_932074435.1 Andricus kollari | reverse complement strand
GGAGAAATTGCTCCAGGTTTCCATACATGCGTAAAATCATATAAACCTTGTTTAACCGTTGGAGGTAGATTCTTGGAAATCAGTCGATTTTCGCCCCCTTCCGGAACATTTTCCAGCTATGTTAAATGACTCCAGTATGCTGGTATTTGTTGGGAATATACATATAAAACCGGCGTACGGCGGGGAAATTGTCCGTATTCAGAGATTCGACCATTATCGTCTTTGAATCCAGTTTCAACTGTTAAACAAGGTTTATATGATTTACGCATGCATGGCGAGCTGAAGAAATTTCCCTGGAGCACGCCGGTTTTAAACATGTTTTCCCATAAAATAGACGCCTATTAGAGCAATTTCCAATAGCTAGAAAACATTCCGGAGCGGGGAGAAAATCGACTTATTTACAAGAATCCGCCTTCAGCGGTTAAACAAGGTTTATATGATTTTACGCATGTATGGCGATTTGGAGCAATTTTCCCGGAGTACGCCGGTTTTAAACATGTATTATCAGCAAATACACGCCTCTTAGAGCAATTTTCAATAGCTCTAAAACGTTCCGGAGCGGGGCGAAAATCGACGGATTTTTAAAATTGTCCTTCAATGCAGGAATTGTTTAACATCGACACAATAAATATTTTCATGAACTTACAAAGTATATCCTAATTATAACTGTATTATTTTTAAGAACTTATGAAATTGTGATTAACTCTATAATCTTCGTCGCGCGAATGTAAATTTTTGTTACTTTTCATAATTACAAAAAATATTCACATCTTAGAGCTTTAGCGTTCTTGTTCGCTTTTGCATGTAAACGGAACAGAATACTTTTTTTTAAATCAAGGGTGACCCAAGAGAGTATAAAAATATGGAACCACGATAGAAGGAAATATATTCAGGATGAATATGAGTTTTATACTGTGATAATACCAAACAAAATTTTTTTTAATTTTACAAATGCAAGCAGCTCAAAAGCTATAACATCACATGACATGTTGTATAAAATCCTACAAAATTCTTTCAAATCTGTGGAAATACTTTCAAATTCTTCAAAAACTTAAAAATAATGAAAACCTCATGTAATATTCAAAATCCTATCAAAAAATTATAAAATTCTTTAGAATTTCTCGTAATCTATAGAAAACCCTTGAAATCTTATAAATCTTGACATCCAGAAATTAGAAATTTCTTTGAAAATTTCTAAAACATTTTATAAAATTTACGAATGTTCCAATGCGTTATTCTGATTATTGCAACATAATTATAAGCTGCGAAAACAATTTTCAAGAATTTAGTACATAATTCTTTTTTTCTTTCAACTGGCTTTTGAAATACAAATATCTCAGAAGAACAATTTTGATTCTTATCATCTATGAGATAACGACTATATTATATATTAGCCTGGTATGCTCTGCTCAGATTCTCCTCTTCCTGAAGACAATGAAGGTCGCTTATACTCTGGTCGTCACTTTGGTGATCATCTTTAATTCGATTGGTAAATATAATAATATAGTTGACTAAAATTCCATAATTTTAAAAAAATTAGTAGGAAGAGAGATTTAAAAAAATGTAATAAAAAAAACTATTGTTAACATAATTTTTATTCGTAAATATTGTACTTTTTGTCATAAAAAAGAATGTTTTTCTCCTTTATTAGGCAGATAATATCATTTCAATTCTTAAAATCACAAAAAACTTATTTACCGGAGACAAATAGTATTATTAATATGCTGATCGTTTTCAGTACATGGTAGCCTAATAAAAAAGTTATAAAATAAAAATGTTCTATTAGGAAGAATTTTTATTTAACATTAATTGAATGTTTGTTTGAATAAAAAAGGTAGTAATTTTTTATGAATTCAATAATGGAATGGTGCAAAGATCACAAATTTATTTTTAAAAAGTCGATTTGGAAAAATATTGGCAATTACTTTAGTATTTTCAGTTGCAAGGTATTATTTAATCACCTGAATAAAATCAGGTAAAAGATATTGGGTGTGTAAACAATTTTTGTTTTTCTGTTTTGAATTACGCTATGTGGTTGAAGGCGAAGCAGCATATTGACAAGATTCACAAAACTGCTTCCGCATTCTTTCAATAATGTTAAAAATGTTACACAATCACGTTTGTTTATTAAATTTTTCTTTTTGTCGTAGTTTCTATTTCCACAAAAGTTTGAAAATTATTATATGGGTGACTCCAACTTCAACTTATTTTTTATTTTAAACGAAGAATTGCTAAATAAGGCATATCAAGAATATTTAAAAAATAAAAAACTGAATAATTAGGAAGCACGTTTTATATTTTATAGTTAAGGATTACAAAAATCACATAAATCTTTTTATTCCAGAAAAAACATTTTACAGAATATTGTACAAAATAAAAAAAAAGTTATATAGTTGAGCCTAGAATCACTTAAATCTTTTATTAATAATAATAATAATTATGAAAATATATAAAATCAATTATAAAACCGATATAATAATTTTTTTTTTTTTGAAGCAGTCAGGTTATAAAACTTATTTTTCTTACTTAAAGCAAAAAATATTAATTGAAATAGAAATGTTCACACACAACATTTTTTTTTTGTAAGTATTTATGTATTCGGGATTTTTTTTAACGAAGGAATTCTCGCACTTTGAACTGATCCCAAAAAATGTTAAAAATTTAAAAATTACAAAATCGTGTTTTTGTTCTTCTACCTATTTCTTGAGATTTGTTCTTTGTGAAACCATTGTTTGGCATTGAAAAAATTATTTTTAGAAAATTGAATTTTTGCGTTTATCCCGAAAATGTCGATAACATGAATAGAAAAATTTTCAGGAAACGATGCATTTTTTATTTTTAAAACGTTTTGTAGAATTAGTAGAACCCAATAAGAAAATCTAAATATTTTTAGAACTAATATATTTTGCTTAGAAATCCGTCTACTATGTTGAAGATTTAATAATTTTCTTGAATGTTCATTTTTTTACTTGAAAGGTAAGGATTCGCCTTTAATCGTTAGAAGGTTAAATATTTTGATGAAGTCATCCTTTTTGTTTGAGAATTCAATTGCTTTGTTAAAAATTCGTCCCTTTGGCTTTTTTTGAATTTGATGTGGGCAACCCCTAAAAACAAAAGTTTTGTTTTTTCAACCTTGTCTCCCGTGAAATGATAATCGCGGGAGAATCACCCGAAAACTGTGAATTAAGCAAATTTGTTTAAAATCATAAATTTTTATTTTCTCTTACAGAATTAAGTTCGCAGGTTAGAATACTCAACCGACCTCCTAAAACTCTGAAACGTCTTCGATCAGGCAGCTTCACTATTCCTCCTAATAAAATTATTTACTACGTCGAATGTCACGTAGAGCGAACACTATATTCCTTGAGGCACAAATATGAACCTGTTCAGTTCCAAGCAGGCAAAGTATATCAAGTACAAAAGAACTCGAAAGGCCAAATCTTTGGAATTTATCTAGATGATGATAAACTTTATAGAATATTTATAAAGGAAGATGGTGCTATGGTGATGGGTACAATTAGCATGAATTATCCATACAACACTCGAAAACTTACTGAAAAAGAAGAAAGCTATTTGTCAACAAATCCAAATGGTTGGCAATGAAGTTGGTTTGCAAAGATGCTTTTGGTTTTCTATTATTTTATTACGAGATTGGCTACTTTCAGTTATTGTAGTTCTCCTGGCTCTAATATTAATATTGTAACACTGTGTTTATCGTATCAATTACGTTCAAGCCTAAAATAAATAATGAATATACATTAAATGGACTTTTTTTCATACTACCCTTCTGATCCCTCAAGATCTCTTCATCCTACTGAGAAAAATTACTTTGGTGCTGCTCCTCGGATAACGAGACATCCGGTCAAGCAGCAGGTCCACTTTTTCCACCAGAAGTTCTTGATATCATTGGGTTCTGCAGTGCAAAAGTTCTTCGTTGGCGAGAAACTGTTCATTCTCCTTGATACATCTCTTCCTCTTCTGTATTGTCCTTCTTGCGTTAGACGCTGTTGTTGAAAGAAATTGCTGGTAATGATGGCGACTATAGATCTTGTAATGGCGACAATGGATCAAATCGACATTATTCTGGTCACTGTCGAGCTTCAATCGCAAGCTATCTTCGCGACTATCAATTCTTTAATAACCGACAATCCCGACTCAAGTCATCATCGGACGTAAAAAAAAGTGATTTCTCTGGAATTACCACTTCGATCAACCACTTCAATCAACCAATTTAATCCTGTTAACGAAAAAGATATCCTGGTGTATGTAAGTCCTGCCGCTGTGACGTTGCAATTTTATTGCAAGTCACAAGCAATTAATTATCAGTAGTTCAATAATTTATTAAAATTTTATAAAATAGATTTTCAATTTAAAGACTCAACTTTACTGATCAGAATCCGCAAGCTGCATGGTTTTCCAAACTTCGGTTTAGTTAATTTAGTCCTTTATTATTAAGAATTCATTTTGCCTGGTTTTCCTTTTTATTGATGTATTTCCCGAGTAATCCGACTATCCTGAATAATCCTCATCCATCCCCACCTGACGAGAAACTTCAAGAAGCATTTTGGACGCCTTTTGTCGGTTGGAGTTACTCAACTCATTTGAAATTTCCCGCCCAACCTACAGCTGTGTGCCAACCTATTCCTATCATTCTAGTCGTACCTCAAAACCTGGTGAATATTTTTGGAATGCTGTTGGGATTATTACTGCCAATTATTTTTGACGCCCCCTTCAACTTATCTACCTTGGAGTGGAATTCAAAAGTTCACATTTTGAGAAGGTTTATTGTCGATTCCCGGCAATGCAAGTGGGACCTCTTTAGCTGAGGTGCGGATCATCAATGTCAGCGTTCTGGGTACTAAGGACTTAAATTGGATGGTTCTGTAAAGTCCTAGTAGCCGGCTTGGTTGTTCAGGTAATTCAGAGAGGATGTCTTGGACAATAATTCACCGTCTAATGGACGAAATTGATTGATTATGATCATCAAATTCAGACGAGAATATTTTGTTTGGACACAGCATCCCTAAATCTACATATAGTCACATCCCTGAGATTCCGCTTCTGCTGTTTCAACATTTCCTAGTAACACCAATCAGATCGCCCCATTTCAGCCAATCACGATCAAGTCGGTTTCCAAAGAGGAAAACAATGCTAGGAAAAACCTTCATCTTTCGTCAAGCAGCTTGCGGAGCAACATCGCAGTTTTTCCGTCCAAGTTTATTTGGAGTTTTGTTAAAACATTTCTTTTCTTAAGTAACTTGTCGTAACTCCGGACATTATAGACTATCATCGAGTGTGTTCGCTTATATTATTGGAAGGTATAGTTCGTTGTTTTATTTAGTTCAGTAAGGAAGCTTTTCGGTAGATTTTCTATGGACACTTTCCTTTGTTTTGTTAGCTTTAGTGTTCAATTTGGTCACACAAAATCAAGAAATTTTCCTTGACTGAATATTATAATTGGTGAATATTGTAATTTCTAAATTATATTGTTATATTCCTGTTCTCTTATTATTTATGTGCCGTGTTATTTCCACTTTTGTTTTGGACCCTTTCCCTGGTTAAATTTCTAAAATTTTCTTCAAGTGTATTTAACCTGAAATGTGTTTAGCCTAATATATTGTCGTTCCCCTGTTCGTTGTAGTGACCCTCCTGACACACTTTTAATTAATAACCTTGTTTTTGTCAAATCTTGATATGGTCTTGGAAAACCAGATGAAAGATCACATTTATTTTAGTTCCGAATACCGACCAAGTCCGCCATTTTGTGAAAATTTTGTCTTCCCCTTTAATCAATTGTTCCTTCCCTTCAACTATTTTTTTTCTGTTAACCAAATTGTAACCAAAAATCATTCTGTCCTAATAAAATTAAATATTGTAAAATTCTATAATTGTTGATTTCTTTATAAGTTTAAATTAAAATTAATTTATTGCTTGTGGCACGTTATTAGAACTTAATTTTTTAATTAATAATTAAATTATTAATAATTAATTAATTAATTTTTAAATTATATTTGCTTATTTTTGTGAATATCCATTTGGATCTGGCGCCCTTGAAAATACAGAAAATTGAACTTACCATCTCAGACTTAGAAGCGAAGGTTATAACGATACCAATATTGTCGTTAAACCGCTAAAACTAGTGAAACAGAAAACTGTGACACGGAAAAGAAAGTCGAGGACCTTGAATATAATTGTTTGCTAGAGCAACCACCTTTAGCCACGTTTCAACATTATAAAATTCTAGCTGGTGAAAAGAGTGATACCCTCGCCCCAGGTGAATCAAGAAATAAATCACATGTTTTTGAAACCGATACGCATCCAATAATAGACATTGTAGCTGAAGAAATTCAGGAAATATCCTTACTCGTAGATAGAGGCGAATTAGAAAAACACAGTAGGAAACCATCCATAGACTCTTCGCTAGAACAGAAGGATTCTCAAGAACGCAATTCTTCTTCCATGATGGAAAAGGAAAGTCTGGTTACCAAAGAAAGATCTATACTCCCATTTCTACCTGACCGCAAAGTATCATTTGCTACCCCTTTACCCAAAGTGTGCCCCGTTGTACCGTTCATCCTACGTTTAACGACAAACATTACAAAGCTATCTGCTATAATAAAATAGTCAAATGATAGCTAGTATGAAAGAAGCTCAACCCAAAAAAGAAAAGAAAAAACACCTATGCGTTTAGAACCGGTAAAGACAATAGTCTCACCGACCGCGCCTACACTTTCCTCGCCAGTGGTGCATATCAAAACTAAATCTCCAAATTCAAATTTGGGAATGCCTTATGTACCCATCTTTATAGTTCGGTCATGGTGAAGTCGACGAAAAAAAATAAGACAATTTATCACCATCATTAATAACTTCCAAATACCTTTTATCGATTTAATCCTGGATACGAGTCCCCAAGCCTATCCAATGAAGCACTCCTTTTGTGTCGAAAAAAGGTTTTGGTTCTTTTAGAAGATTGGCAGAGATTTAGCTTCTGGAAGCTATGACCACGATCGTTCACCGAACGATCGATCCCGAGGAGAGCGGAGGTCTTACGTGATCCGACTCGTCACTTCCCACAGCACCAGAAGACGATCGAGTCGGAAATCCACTAAACAAGTAATCGAAAATTAAAGAAACACTGACTTTGAATTTAAAGGACTCAAATACCTGCCTTGTCTAGAAAAAGCATAGTTGATTTTAAGTCATTGCAACCACCGAAATGGCTACACCAGCCTGCACCTTGATTGAAAGAGAACTGAGCAGAAAAAGGATCCGAGCCTGCCCAACAAAGAAGCTTCACGCTACAACCCGAGTTTCCACTCCAACGAAAAGGTAAAAGGTCAATCAAAAGAAGAACAATAACATCAAATAAATTATTAACACTGCTAGATTTTTCAAAATAGTGATCCCCCAATTCGAAGTCCTTTATGAGTTTAGAAGGAGACCTCTATAAACGAGATTTTTATTGTGCTGTTTTTTTTAGGAAACTATAAAGTCTATGCTCAAAATCTGAGACAAAGTAACTTTTTCCAAAAATCTATTAAGAATATCATCTCCTTCAGATATTAAGAGATCTCTATTTCAGGGATACATAATTTTGTTTTTCTTTAAACTGACGTTTAAAATACAAATATCGCAGAAGAACCATTTCGATGCTTATCATTGATGTGATAACGACTATAGTATATATTAGCCTGGTAAACTGTGCTCAGATTCTCCTCTTCCTGGAGACAATGAAGATCGCTTATACTCTGCTCGCCACTTCAATGATCATCTTCAATTCTATTGGTAAATATAATTATAAAGTTGACTAAGATTCCATCATTTTTCAACAAATAGTAGGAAGGCCGATTAGAAAATTAAAATAATTTTAATTCGTAAGTCTTAAACTTGTTTGCATAAAAAGAATGTTTTTCTTCTTTACGAGACAAATAATATCATTTCAATTCTTGAAATCACAAAAAACTTTTTTGACGGAGACCAGATTTTTGACCCGATAACTATCTTGAAACACGCACCATTAAATAAGCTGAACATTGTTAATACGCTGATCCTGGTTATAACATGATAGCCTAACAAAAAACTTTTAAAATCAAAATTTTATATTAGAAAGGTGGTTCATTCATCTTAGTAAAAGATACTAGATGTGCGAGAAATTCTTGTTTTTCTGTTTTAAATCAAGTGTTGTAGATATTGTTGACACAGCTTATTGACAATATTTACAATACTCTTTCCGCATTCTTTCAATTGTCTTGAAAATGTTGCACAATCGCGTTTTTTATCAAAATTTTATATTTGTCAAAGTTTCCATTTCCACAATATTCTTTTAATATAATAATATCAATATTTTAATATTTAATATTAATAAGTTTAATATTTTATAGTTTAGGATTCCAAAAATCACATTAATTTTGTCAGATCAGGAAAAATATTTTACAGAATATTATACCAAAAAAAAAAAAATTATTCATATAACTGAGCCTAGAGTAACTAAAATCCTTCTTAATTAATAATAATATTAAAAATGTGTAAAATAAATTATAAAACCGATATAATCAATTCAAAATGTTATTTTGAAATGTGCAGGCAATAAAACTTATTTTTGTTACTTTGAGAAAAAATAATTATTGAAATAGAATTTTGTTCGGAATTTTTTTTGACGTAGGAATTCTCGCACTTTTAACTGATCTCAAACAAATTTTAAAAGTTAAAAATTACAAAATCGTGGTCAGGGTCAAGGTCAGTTCAAGGTCAAACTTGCAAACTTCATCGCTAATCAATTAAGTCAGGGTACCTATAGGTCTTCGGGGTTGCTGAATTCGAATTCACTGTCGTTTGGTCTTATCAGGTCAGGGTCAAGGTCAATTCAAGGTCAAACCAAATGGGCAACGGATTTGAATTAAGCGACTCCGAAAACCTATAGGTACCCTGACTTGATTCGTTTGCGATGATTTTGTGTGTTTTACCTTGAATTGACCTTGATTTTGACCTGATGAACCAAACAGACAACGGATTCGAATTCAGCGACTTTAAATCCGTTGTCCGTTTGGTCCCATAAGGTCAGGGTCAAGGTCGATTCAAGCTCAAGCCTACAAAATTAATCGCTAACCAAAGAAGGCAGGGTACCCATAGCTTCTCGGGATCGCTGAATTCGAATCTGTTGTCAAGGCCAGTTCAAGGTCAAACTTACAAAATTTATCGCTAAACAATTAGGTCAGAGTACCTACAGATTTTCGGGGTCGCTGAATTTAAATCCGTTGACCTTTTGGTCCCATAATGTCAGAGTCAAGGTCAATATAAACTCAAGCCTACAAAATGAATCGCCAACCAAATAAGTCAAGGTACCTCTAGGTTTTCAGGGTCGCTGGATTCGAATCCGTTGTCAAGGTCAGTTCAAGTTCAAACCTTCAAACTTCATCACTAACCAATTAAGTCAGGGAACCTAAAGGTTTTTGGGGTCGCTTAATACAAATCCGTTGTCCGTTTGATCCTATGAGGTCAGGGTTTAGGTAAATTCAAGGTCAAACCTACCCAATTCATTGCTAACCAAATAAGGCAGGGTAGCTATAGGTTTTCGGGGTCGCTGAATTCGAATGCGTTGTCTGTTTGGTCCCATCAGCTCAAAATCAAGGCCAATTCAAGGTAAAACATACAAAATTCATCGCTAAACAATCAAGTCAGGGTACCTATATGTTTTCAGAGTCGCTTAATTAAAATCCGTTGTCCGTTTGGTTTGACCTTGAACTGACCTTGAACCTGACCTGATGGGACTCAACGGACAACGGATTTGAATTCAGCGACCCCGAAAACCTATAGGTACCCTCACTTAATTGGTTAGCGATGAATTTTTTAAGTTTGACCTTGAATTGATCTTGACCCTGACAAGGGTTCAGATTTTGTGGTCCTGTCTAATTTATTCGTGTTTTTTGTTTGGCTAAAAATTAATTTTTTATATCCGAAAATTCAACTTTTCGGTTGGCAATTCATTTGTTATAAATCGAAAAATTAATTAATTCGTAGGAAATTCACGTATTTCATTCAAAATTTGTCTTATTGTTTAAAAAATTCATCTTTTTCTTCGAGGATACACCTATTCAATTAAAAATGCGTCTTTAATGGTTAAATTCAATTTGTTGGAAATTCATTTCATTATTGGAAATATATTTTTCGAATTGAAAATTTGACGATTCCATTTTCAACATCACTGTTAAGGGTTGAGAATTTAAATATTTTGTTAAAAATTCTTATTTTAGAATCAATATCTTTTTCATTTCAAAATTCGATCTTTTGGTTGAAATACAATTTTGCATGTTGAAAAGTTAAATATTTTGATACTCATTCTTTTTGTTTGGAAATTCAACTGCTTTGTTGAAAATTCATCCCTTGGGCTTAAAAATTCCTCTTTTTGAGTCAAAGGTGAAAATCAGAAAAGAAAATCTTTTTTTTTTGAAAATTCAACCCTTTCGGTAAAAATTCAATATATCTTAACTTAAAGTCTCAGACATTTGAAGCGTTTTTTATTGAATTTTATATGGGCGGACCCTAAGAATAAAAGTTTTGTTTTTTAAACCTTTTTCCCCGTGAAATGATAATCTCGGGAGAATCACCCAGATACTGTGAATTAAACAAATTTTGTATCATTCATTAATTTTTATTTTATCTTTCAGAATTAAGTTCGCAGCTTAAAATACTCAACCGACCTCCTAAAACTTTAAAAGGCCTTCGACCAAGCAGCTTCACTATTCCTCCTAATGAAGTTATTTACTACCTCGAAAGTCGCGTAGAGCGAACACTATATTCCTTGAGGCACACATATGTACCTGTACAGTTCCAAACAGGCAAGCTATATCAGGTACAAAAGAACCCGAAAGGTCAAATCTTTGGAATTTATCTCGATGATGCTAATCTTTATAGAATATTTATAGAGGAAGACGGTGTTGTGGAGATGGGTACAATTAGCATGAATTATCCATACATTACTAGGAAGCTTACTGAAAAAGAAGAACGCTTTTTGAGAAAAAATCCAAATGGTTGGCAATGAAGTTAGTTTGCAAAGATGCCTTTGGTTTTCTATTATTTTGTTTCGAGATTGGCTACTTTCAGTTATAGTAGTTCCCTTGGCTCAAATATTAATATTGTATCACTGTGTTTATTATGACAATTACTTTCAAGTTTAAAATAAATAAATAACATAGATTAAAGTGATTTATTTTTTGAGCTATCCTTCTCATCATTTACGATCTCCCCATCCTACTAAAAAAAATTACTTTGGTGCTGTTCTTCGGATAACGAGACTTCAGGTCAAGAAGCAAGACCACTTTTCCAGCAGAAGTTCTTGATATCATCGGGTTCTGCAGTGAAATAGTTCCTCGTAACCCTGAATCCTTTTTGCACCTCTTCTGCAGTGATTGTTGGACATTTCTCCTCATAGCTTATGAGGTTGTCGCAAAATTCCTCGAAGCGGATATTATTACTAGTATTTTCTTTCAACAACAATCTCTTTGGGATTTTGTGCGCGATGGGTTAGCGAGAAATTGTCGATTCTCCCTGATCCACCTCTCCCTCTTTTGTATTGTCATTCTTGCATTAGATTACGCCCGTATTTTGTCAATAATATGCTGCATGATTGTCAGCAGCTTTTACTTGTTCAGTGTGTGATTGTAGATCCTCAGTTTTTTGGCTATCTTTCGGGCGACCTCCCTGTTTCTGTCGAAAATCCAAGCAAGCCCAATGAAGTAGAGACTTTTTGGAGAGAGGTATACAACACCCCAAAGACACTGTTGTTGAAAGAAAATAGTAGTAACAATATGCGCTTTTAAAAATTTCGCAACAACCTCATATTGTCTGAGGAGGAATACCGATCAATCACTGCCGAAGAGATGGAAAAAGACCTTAGAGGTATAAAGAACTTTTTCGCTGCAGGATCCGATGGTATCAATAACTTCTGGTTGAAGAAGCTTACTTCCAGACACCACTATCTGGCCCACATATTCACCTCATATTTCAAGCCGGAAACACCCATTCAGCAGTCGATGGTGTTATGACGCACTATACTTCTACCGAAAAATGGCGACTTGTCCCACCCAGAGAATTATTGGCCAATAACTTGTTGGAACTCGCTGTATAAGATCTTTATAGCTGCCCTAAAGTCATCATCTGTGACACGAAAAAGGCAGTCAAGGACCTTGAATATAATGGTTTCCTAGAGCAACCACCTTTAGTAAGAGTTTAAAGTTATAAAATTCTAGCAGGTGAAAAGAGTGATTCCCTCCTCCCAGGTGAATCAAGAAATGAATGACCTGTTTTCGAAAGCGATCCGCAACCAATAATAGACATCGTGGCTGAAGAAATTCAGGAAACATCCTTAGTTATAGATTGAGGCGAATTAGAAAAACACAGTAGGAAACCATTTGTAGACTCTTCGTTAGATCAGAAGGATTCTGAAGAACAAGATTCTTCTTCCATGGTAGAAAAGGAAAGTCTGGTGAACACAGTTGTAATGTTAGGTGAACCATTTCAATCTGTCAAAGAAGGATCGATACTCCCATTTTTACCTGAGCAAAAAGTAGCATTCATGAAAGCTAAATGTCCAAATTCAAATTTGGGAATGCCCTATGTACCAATCTTCAAAGAACCAGCTAGAGAACCACAAAATTTTAACAACAAACCACCACCTTATCTTTCTTGTCCTCCAATCAATGAAGGAAACTCTAGTGAAACTTCAATTCGTTTTGACGTCCGAATGTAAGGATAGACAAAATATTTTAGTTGAAGAGGTTATCTTAAAATTTCGGTTCCGTCATTTTTTTCTCTTTTAACTGAAATAATTGCAGATTTCACATTTAACTATTACAATTGTGAGACGAGTGTTAGATTGATAAAATATTTATTTAAAATATCACAAGCATTAGCTAATATAATTAGTAAATTAGTCTTATAATTGTAAGACTTTAAGAAGTGATCTCGACTGAGGTCCCAATCGAACTGCCGATCATCAGGAGACGTTTGGTGATCACGATTCAGCCAACCCTCGGCCAAGCTTCAGCCCAGATTAGTCATAGCTTAGACTCAACTTCGGCCACTGTGTTTTGGCACCGGATGTTTAGGAAACGTGATGTTTAGGACATGTGATGAGCTCGATCTCCTGAATAGCTTCTTTGTTCGTTACTCTGCTCTACATTCGGCCTACATGACCGCTAGATCGTCCTCGACCTTTTACGCCAGTTATTGAATTCTGGAATGCAGAAAATATCAACTTTGTTTTGTCCACATGATAAGACTAAGGAAGGGTAATAGCTGTGCTTCAATCAGACATCTTGTTACAGGAGTGATCAATTCCCTCGAAAGAATCCATTAACTCACAGTTAACACCCAAAAATATTTAGATTAGGAAGCGAATAAATAGGAACATTTTAGGAACTCAATTTACGCTTCGTAAGGGCCATTATGAGGTAACCCAGACGCTCCCAAACGTAGCTTAATTGGTGGTTAACAATGGTCCTGACCTCCGTCCAGTATCCCACCCAGTATGAGTTTAACCAATTCTCAACCTAGGAATTGGACTTGGTCTGGTTTTGTCCTGACCTCCGCCTAATACTCCACCTAGTATAAGCTTGATAAGTCCTTACCCTAGGAATAATAGACTCGATACAGTTTTAGCCTCGCACCTCAGGATCGTCGACTCCGATTAATACTTCCATCATATGGAAAACAGCTCTGAAGACATCTGGGTTGATTCAATACCACCGTTTGCTGTCTCGAAGTCTTGTCCATATTCTCAAGATCCTTGATCTTGAAGATCCTTTGAAAGCACAGCTCTGACCTTGAACGGAACCTGGTTAGATACCTTGACTCATCGACCATCTGCTCCCTGCAGAAGCTTCGCTGGGGTATTCCGTGTCTTCCGGTTCGTATTGCGAGTTCCTTATAGCAGTCTGAACCGTCTTCACATTCGTGCCTCAAGTCCCAAGTCTTTCGTGCGATTAAGAATCACCAAAACTCTTCCCAGAAAAGATAAGATGGACTCAAAACCTCGGTTTCCACCAGCACAGGTTATCATGTGAGATGCATGAAAAGGTAAACGAGAAATTATCAGTTACACAGAGAAATTCTGGTTTTCATTCCAACATTAGTTATTAGAGACAGTAGTGTACCCAAGTATTAGCTTACTTATAAACAAACTGTCTCATCCTTTCAAATTAATAATTTTCTCAGTTCTTTTTGAGACAAGATCAGGACACATCTTAACGATGTTCCATCGAAACGTACAACTTAGAAACTTTCAAAAATGCCCCCTTCTCAGATATATTTTCCGGAATACTGCTTTACTCAATAGTTATTATCAATGATTTAGAAAAACAAAAACTTTTCCAGATCAATTTTAACTTTACTTAAATGACTCCGTTAGAATGTAATCTTCTAACTATTACATACAGGATCTGTTTCCACCCTATTTACATCAGCATTCGTACAATGAACAATCTATCTTCCTTTTTTTTTAATCACATCCTTTCACATAAATTGTACAACAATTGACTTTGCTGTCAGGACACGTTATCAGGCACTGTCAAAACTAGAGATCTTTCTTTTTTGTACACAATTTTGATAACTAACTAGTCAAAGAGAAAATAAAGATTCTTAAGGTTTCTGAAGGAGCAAGACTATCAATCTCAAAACCCCATGTTCCCGAAGAACTCTTCTCAATGGTCAGAACTAATGTTCTTTAAAACCCAATTTTGAATAAAATGTACATTTGAATTCCCAAATTAATCTTGGAATAAAGAAAGCTTCTAATTTTGGAATTATAATTTTATTAAATGAAATTATTTTAGTTAATTCAGATAAAATAAACGTTGCACTTGGGTCTATTCTTTGAATATTGATCAGTTATGTCATCAGATACAATTTTCTAGAAACATGACTTCAATATGATGAATGAGCATTCTGTTGGACATTCTTGTAGTGAAAATAAATTTTTTTTCATAAGCTAAACTTCAATATGAAATTTTAAGATAGTGATCACCCAGATTGAAGTCGTTTATGAGTTTAGAAGGAGACCTCTAACTTGTTACAAAAATCTATCAAGAATATCTTCTCCTTTAGATAACTAGAGATCCCTATTTTAGGCAAAGCTGCGAAATCAATTTTAAGGAATTTAGTACATAATTTTGTTTTTCTTGTTACTGACTTTTGAAATACAAATATCTCAGAAGAAAAATGTCGATGCTTATCATGAATGTGATAACGACTATTGTATATATTAGCCTGGTAAACTGTGCTCAGATTCTCCTCTTCCTGGATACAATGAAGATCGCTTATACTCTGCTCGTCACTTTGGTGATCATCTTTAATTGTATTGGTAAATATAATCATATGTTTCACTGAAATTTCATCATTTTTAAATAAATAGTAGGAAGGACGATTAGAAATTTCAAATAATTTTTACTCGTAACTCTTAAACTTTTCGCATAAAAAAGAATGTTTTCCTTCTTAATGAGACAAATAATATCATTTGAATTCTTGAAATCATTAAAATCTGTTTTACCGGAGATCGGATTTTTTACCCAATAGCTACCTCAAAACACGCACCGTTAAATAAACAGATTATTTTTAATATGCTGATTCTTTTTAGTACATGGTAGCTAACAGAAAAATGTTGAAATAAAAATTTTCCATTAGGCAATAAATGTTCCATTAGATATTAGGTGTGTAAACAATTCTTGTTTTTCTCTTTGAAATTACGATATATGGTTGGAGGTGACACAGCTTATTGACAATATTCACAATACTGTTTCCGCATTATTTCAATTAGCGTGAAAGTGTTGCATAATCGAATTTTTTATTAAACTTGTCTATTTGTCAAAGTTTCCATCCTCACAAGCGTTTTGAAATTATTATACGGACGATTATAATAAAACTTATGAAAATTCATTTTGAAATATAGACAAAAAGCATAAAGAAAATCAGACACCTGAATCCTTTTTTAGTAATACTAAAACCTTCTTAGGTATACAATTTACAATTTGCCCAAAATTATCTCAAAAACTAACACACAGGAATTCTTGATGTTTCAACTGATTCCAAGAAATTTAAGAAAAGTGGAAAATTCGTCTTTTGGGTTAAAGGTCATCCCTTTCAGTAGAAAATCTTTTTCGTTTAAAAATTTAACTATTTCGTTGAAAATTCAGTATATTTCAACTTGACGAGAATCAGTCAGATACTGTGATTCATACCAATTTTTTAAAATTCATAAATTTGTATTTTCTCTTACAGAATTAGGTTCGCAGATTGAAATATTCAACCGAACTCCTAAAACTCTGAGAGGTCTTCGACCAAGCAGCTTCACTATTCCTCCTGATAAAGTTCTTTACTACATTAAAAGTTTCAGAGTGCTAAAACGATTTAACACCTACAGGACAAAAAAAGTGCTTACAAAGTTACAGACAGGCGGGCTATATCAGGTACAAAAGAACCCGAAAGGTCAAATCTTTGGAGTTTACATCGATGCTGATAAACTGCATAGAATATTTATAAAGGAAAATGGTGCTGTGTTTGTCGTTACAATAAGCATGAATTATCCCTACATTACGAGGAAACTTACTGAAAAAGAATTAAGCTTTTTGTCAAAAAATCCAAATGGTTATTAATGAAGTTACTTTGTAAAGATGCGTCTGATTTTATATTATTTTATTATGACATTGGCTTTCTACCTACTAATTTTGTATACATTTTCGAAGCAAAGAGTCACTCTGGCAATAACTGAAAGTAGCTTTAGCAGCAACAAAATTTGTCATGTTATGTTTCAGTATGCGATAATTTGTTCACTTTGTTTGTTAATGAAAATGAATTAGGTTGTACGGAAATTACTTGTTTTCGTTGCTGTTTATACAATGATCTATGCTATACATATTATGTGTGCCTTTTTGATTTAATTTTTAATTATTACGTTTTAAAAGATGTGAATTTTGGATGTTAAGAGCTACAACCTTTCTCGAATATTAGTATAGCCTCACTGTACTCATTATGATAATTACGTTCAAGTTTTAGATAAATAATCAATATACAATAAAATGATTAAATTTTCAAATTATCCTTCTCATCACTTAAGATATCTCCATCCTACCAAGAACAATTTGGTGCGTTTTTTCGGATAACGAGAATTCCGGTCAAGGAGCAATACCATAAACACAAATCAACAAACTGACTTTGCCTAAATAATTATCAAAATGAAAATTTGTTTTTGTTTGTTGTTTGAAATTAATTTATCTAGCTGGAAATTTGACTGTACTGTTTTTGGTTGTCAACTGATAGCTTAACCAGGCCGCTTGGAGCTGCCCTGGTGCTCAAGCTATAATGCTTATTGTGCCACACCCATAACTAATTAATCTCAGTAGCTGACCCCAGACCTCTTAGTGAAGCCTAGTATATCAATCACTGATCGCGTTATAATTTCCTCAGGTTCCATAAAATGAACCCTTAAGGGTTTGCTTCCTGAACCTAGCCAATGCAGGGCACTTGCATGAGACATACATGGATGTTTCATCATCCTTACAACATTTCCTGCACTCTGTAGTGCAGTCTCTTGATTCTATCTGACGAGTCCAATGTTTTTGGGATCTTGTCTACCTCTCTCCAAAAATTCTCTATCTTGGCTATCTCTATCTATCGGCTTGGGTGCATTTTCGACAAGAACAAGGTGATTACTAAAGAGGCGAGATGGGTCAGCGAGAAACTGTTGATGCTTCCTGATCCATCTCTCCTTCTTCTGTATTCTCTTCCTTGCGTCAAATAACACCCGTATTTCATCAACAATGTGCTGCTTGATTATCAACAGCTTTGGCTTGTTCAGTGAATGATTAAAGATCCTTAGTTCTTCAGCAGACTTTCGAACCCTTTCTGTAAACGGCCTACCAGACGTTATGTAGTCAATTACACACTCAACATGGAACTAACTCTGTCTTGCTCATCCAATCTTCTTGTTTAGTTGATACAAACGTATTTTGGTCTTTTGATCCATTGTCGGTTTTAGCCTTCGATTTCAATCAGACAATGCTCTCGCAGCATCATAAGCTGAAGAATTGATGGTCCAGAGATCGGACTCCTCCAAGATATCCTCACGAAGAGAGGCATCAATTTCAGCCAGATCTTGGAGCTTAGGAGGCGTTAGGTGGCTTTGTCATAAAATCATTCAGAAATGGAAAATTTGAAAAGCTGAGTGACAGAAAACGAAAACAAAACTTCAAATCGAAATTGAAAACACGACTCCAAATTGATGCCATCAGCGATTCCTCTCATTTTAAAAATTTAGCAACAATATTGACGTCATTTAATAATTAATTCAGGTGCAAGTTAATCTACGAATATCCTAGTGATGATCAC
>CAKNWW010349848.1:0-20869 GCA_932074435.1 Andricus kollari | reverse complement strand
ACAATTTTTTCATTGGATATATTATACACAGTCTCCAGTGAATCGCTATTTGCAAAAGCTTCAATAAAACTGTTTGGGAATATTGGATGATTTTTGCCTATTGGACAACACCTTATTTCATCTGCAGTCAAATTATTAACTGCGCCGCTTATTATATTTATTTTTATTCGCGAATTCTTTTCATCTGTCCTATATATTCCATGAAGAGTCCCACTATAATCCAATATTGCAAAAACGTCACCACTGGATGTTGATAATACAATATATTCATGGTTTGTCCCAAGCACAGAGTTCGTATGATCTATTCGCATTTGAATTGGTTCATAGGCAGGAAAAACGTATCTTCGAAATTCAAATCGTTGGTTCAGGTTTGTGCAAGGAAAAAGCCGAACATAGCCAAGTTGTTCTATTGCACATCCAAGTACTTGAACAGAAAGAGGCCTTCCCGGAAGTGACCTAGACCTGGCACTAAAAGGAGGCTCCTGAGGTGAAGTTCGGCCAGGTGAATGTTGTCTATCATTAGAAGAATAACCAGGGTTACGCTTGCTATTAGGATTCGATGTGGACTGTAGTGAATCGTAATTTGCAGAGGCTTTAATAAAACTTTCGGGGAAGATTGGGTGGCTCGTGCTTACTGGACAATCCCGAATTTCATCTGGGGTCAAAATATAAACTGCGCTGCTCATCATATTTATTTTGATTCTCGGATGAGCTCTCTGTGTCGTATATATTCCACGGAGAAACCCGCGAGGCTCTAATATTGCAAAAACCTCACCATTGTATGTTGATAATACAATCTGTTCTTGGGCTGGCACGGGAATATAGTTCGCTCCTGTTCGCAACCTAATTGGTTTATCAGCAGGAAAAACGTATCTTCGGAACTCGAATCGTAGGTTCTGATTTGTGCGGGAAATAAGCCGAATGTATCCAAGTTTTCCAAGTGTATATTCAAGTACTACAGGTGAAGGCGGCCACCCAGGAGGCGACCTGGCTTCAGTATGAAGAGGAGGCTCCTGAAGAGAAGTACGGTCAGGTGAATGTTGTCTATCAGAAGAAGAAGTACTAGGGTTGCGTTCGCGACCAGGATTCCATTCGGACTGTAGTGAATCGTCATTTGCTAAAGCTTTAATAAAACTCTGGGGGAAGATTGGGTGACCTTCACCTACTGGACAATGTCGTTTTTCATCTGGGGTCAAATTAACAACTTCGCCGCTTTTCATATTTATTTTAATTCTGGTACGAGCATTATTTGCCGAATATATTGCACGAAGAACCCCGATATGCTCTAATATTGCAAAAATTTCACCATTGGATACTGATAAAACAATATGTTCCTGGGCTGGCACGGGAATATATTTCTTGCCTCCTTCTCGCATTCTAATCGGATAACCAGCAGGGAAAACGTATCTTCGAAATTCGAATCGTAGATTCTGGTTTGTGCGGGAAATAAGCCGAATATATCCAAGTTGTCCAAGTGCATATCCAAGTACTATAGGCGAAGGCGGCCACCCTGGAGACGACCTGGCATCGGCACGAAGAAGAGGCTCCTCGAGAGAATTCCGGTCGGTTGAATGTTGTCTTTCAGAAGGAGAAGAACCGGGGTTAAATTCAGTATTAGTTTTCCATATAGACTGTAGTGAATCGTCATTCACTGAAGCTTTGATAAAATTGTTTGGGAAGATTGGGTTTGATTCGCCTACTGGACAATATCGCATTTCATCTCGGCTTAAATTATCAACTTCGCCGCTTATTATATTTATTTTTATTCTCTTATGAGCTCTATTTGTGGAATATATTCCACGAAGAACCCCGCTAGCCTCTAAGATTGCAAAAATGTCACCATTGGATAATGATAAAACAATATTTTCTTCGGCTGGCATAGGAATATAGTTATTTTGTTCTATTCGCAATCTAATTGGATAACTAGCAGGAAAAACGTATCTTCGAAATTCGAATCGTAGATTCTGATTTTTGCGGGAAATAAGCCGAATGTATCCAAGTTGTTCAAGTGCGTATCCAAGTACTTTAGGAGATGGAGGCCTGCCAGGCGGCGACGTGTCCCTGGCTCGAACTGGATGCCCCTCAAGATCCTGAAGTATACGACGAGAAGGAGAAGTGCTACAGTGAACCGGGCGGGGAGTGTCAAGGCAATCTCTGCTTGACTGCGAACTTAACTCTGAGAAAAGAAATAGAGGATTTGAGTTTCTTGTTGAACAAACTTTAAAAAGAGCTTGATATATTATTCTCGTTCTTAGTATAAAGTACTTTAAAATCATAAGTATAAGATTCTGTAAAGAAAAGTTGTGCAATAAAAATGTCAGGTTAAGAATGGTTGATGCTCACTGTGCGTGAATTTAATCTAACTCTTTGGTTTGTCTAATTAGCGTTCTTTAATGAAATTCATATATGAAATATGCTTTCATATTATATTTTTTTGTCCATTACTGACTATGTTACGATTTTTTGAATGATTTAACTTGATTCTGTTTCTTTGTTATTTTGTTGTCATTAAAAATTTATTTTGGCAATTATAACAATAGAATGTATGGAAGAGAAAGGGAAAATGATTGCCATATTTTTAGGTTATTCGGAGCTTAATTTGATTTTCATATGGAAACGTAGAATTTAAAATATTGTTGTGCCTAATGTCTACGTTTGGTAAATAGATTCTATTTTTCGGGACATTTGAATAAACGAAAGTGGATATGCCTACTCGATTTACTTTGACTACTACACTTTTTTCAAATTTTATAAAATTTGTATGTATAATGTATAATAAGTAATAAATAAGTCAGTAATAAAACTCATATAAACTCATATGATCAGCACACAATCGATTTTATAATTCACACCTACGAAACACACGTATGTATGTTTGTATATTCATGTATGTATATTTGTACAGATTTATGTATGTGGATTTTCATATTCCCGTATGTAAAAACTTTTATAATTCGGAAATGCCTTAGCACTGAAAAATTTCCTTTCGGGTCCCTCATGTCGTGTATATGTTAGGGTTTGACTGAATCGAAATATAATAAAAAAGTTCATTAATCGCAGAGTTGTGAAAAAATCGTGAATATTATCATTGTTTCTTAATCACATAAACTCAACAAAAAATCTGAACAAAATTGTGAGAATTAGTCCTATTATGCAGATCAAGAAAAAAACTAGTATTTATGGCTTTTTCAAAATTGCGATTAACAAATTATTTTATTTTATCTCAACTTTCGAATATTTTAATATGTGTTGAATTCTTTAAACAACGAACTACCGGAAAATCTACCATCTTTTTACATAACCGTTTCATGTATTCGGTTGTTATAATTGGCAAAATAAATTATTAATAGATCGAAGTTAAATCTTCAAAGAAATCGTCACATAGTCGTGTTTGATTTCAAATTAATCAGTAATGTACAAAAAAGTATAATATGTAATCAGATTTCGATTTGAATTATTCATTAAAGAACGCTAGTTGACATTAGCGCGTCAGAGTGGCAAAAGAATCCTCCCGCGAGCTGTCCGCTCTGCTAGCGTACATATGTCGCATCCCTCGGGAAAACCGAGGCGAGGAACGTGAAAATACGCCACGAGGCCAGGGAAAACGAGACGTGGAATACCGAGACAGCAGATATGTCTCGTCTCGTCCCGTCCCTTTTCTCGGGAATTCTCGCTTGGCGGTAACACTACTATGACGTCATAATTTTTGACGACATAAATATACAAATGGCCATGATGTGAATATAAGCTAGAAAGTAGGATTTAATGTTCGCTCCACAGGCCTGACAAATAGCCGTATGCATGTATTTATTATATAAAAGATAATAAAAATCATAGATATATTGTATCAGTATATTCACCAATAGAATTAAAGATGACCACCAAAGTGAAAACAAAAGTATAGAACATCCTCATTTTCGCAATGTCGATGAAAAACTGATTATTGCTTCAGTGAATAAGTGGATCAACAAATGTACTAAAGAATATTCTATTGCATCATCGGAGGACAAATATATACGTAAGTGGTCGTTATCTCACATATATGTGAGTTGACGACGTTATTAGTTTCAAGATTTCCCTTCGGAGATATGATTATTACATTTCTAAATCAAATTCAAGGCATTGGTTTTAATTGGTTATAAACTATGTATGTGACAAAAAAAAATCGGAACATTAGAGGTTTTTGAATCATTCAAAGCTACAGGAAAAAGTTATTGTGAAATAAAGAACAATCACTATCATGATAAAAAATGCGTGCTTTAATCTGTATTCTCCAAATCAAATATTCTAATCGAAAAAGAATGAAATCTTACAGTTTTCAAGGTTTATACGATGAATAATAAAAAATTACACACGTAATAAGTCTGAGTAGAGGAGAATAACCTACTGCGACACATAAGATTTAAAAAGATGTGTACTTTTCAAACCTAGAAAATTAATTTTTTAAAAGAAAACTGCGTGCAGTATGTAAACATATTGAAAATGGAAATATTTGGGAAGCGGTACCGGTTTTGGCAGTAGGCTAATCTTTTCGATTAAAAATCTGAATATACGCTCAAAAGTATAACAAGAAAGTACTGATTAATGAGCCACATATTGAAAGGGATTCGAAAAAAACTGGAATTTTCTACATCATTTCTAGAACAAGGAACATTCGCAAATTGCGTAATTAATTCCAGAAAATTATATCTTTTAACAAAAAATCTGCCTCAGCAAATTATCGGAGTTACAGCATTTTAAAAATTAAAAAAATGAAAATCTTTAACCAAACAGGGCACTGTATAGAAAAAAGTCAACAAAATAAAAGCGTTGCTTTTTAAAAGTCCTACAATATTATCTTAACAGATTTTTCAATTTTTTCGAAAAATCGAAAATGCAAATTTTTTTTGCTCAAAAAATGACTAACAATAAAAAAATTTCCATGAAAAGGTCCACCACCTGCCCTTAGAGCTTCTTCAGACCAATAAGCTTTCATTCCCACTGTATTAGAGGAAAAGTAAAAATGTATAAATTATAATGAAACAGAATTAAATTCATGAATTGAAATAATAAATGTTTTATACAGTGCGATCAGTGTTCTTTATGGTATTTTTGGTTGGTAATTTAACTGAGTTTGTAAATCACAGTTCTTGATAAATAATTGGAAAACCATACTCGCCGGTTGTTTCTAAAATTGCGGGACATTGATGTTTTCCATTACATTCTGGATATTTTCCCCCAGTTTTTAGCATCTTTATAACTGAGTGCATCTGCGAAAATAAATAAAAATGGTAACGCTTTATTATTTGGATATTTCTTAAAGAATGTATTTTAAAACTTTTTCAAAATTTAACTTACTCGCTCGCAACATGAGACAGAAAAGATTAGTCGCTATCAGGTGTCGCAGGATCATTTTAAAATCCTGCTTATTCTAAAATCATATAAAAAAAATTATCAACAATCTACTTTCAATTTTGAATTTAGACTCTTACTTGTTTCTTGATTTTCTTAATAATCCAGCAGTGTTATGAATAAATTGTAAAGTTTATAAATCGGATGCCAATGTAGGCCAAGAAAATTCTTTCCTATCTCGTTCTCTCGAAGTTTATTATGCATGTCATTGTGTTCTGAATTTGGTTTCACATACGATTTTAGTTTTCGTCACATTTAAAATTTAGTGATATTATCACTGGTGCCCTCGGAAGAATAACTTATATTGACTTTATCCTTCACAATCTTCATGAAAGATTCTTCCTCCTATGTAAATTTTTCAATAAAAAATTTATATTCTTAATACATAAAGTATCTCAAATTGAAAGTGTTTTCAAATGTAAGTTATTTACACTTCGAAAAATATCAAGTGAAGATTTTTAAATTATAAATATTTAAAATTTATTAATATTTTACTGTGGAAGACTTCCTAAAAGAATAATCTTCTATGCATCAGCGAATAAGAAGCTCCAATAATGTTTGTTTCCGGGCCTGCAAATTAAAGTATTTTAATTTGCAGTCGTTCATTTCTAAATATTCACAATTTTCAAAAGTGCAATCTTTTTAGTACATTCAGAATTATTAAATTTGTACTTTATATAGTTTGTTATTCTTCAGTTTTTGGGAGTGTGCAATCTCAAATTGCCGACTGTAAAGCTGGCTCCTGATTCCAACATTTTTCATAGTAGAAATGCTAGCAAATCTATTTGAACCACTTTGTTGAAAAATTGATAGGTTACGAAACAATTTGAAAGAAAGTCATTCTCGTTTCGACATTTGATAATTTGTGAGACTTGAAATTCTAACTTCTTTAATTTTAA
Source organism: Andricus kollari (assembly GCA_932074435.1). Classification (NCBI taxonomy): domain Eukaryota; kingdom Metazoa; phylum Arthropoda; class Insecta; order Hymenoptera; family Cynipidae; genus Andricus; species Andricus kollari. The sequence continues at coordinate 14,579 of CAKNWW010349848.1, read as the reverse complement.
GGGCTACTTCTTTGAAATTTTCACAATTCTAAATAAGTGATATTTAAACATTGTCTTATTTTGAACCTCGCATGATAAAAACTATATAAATTAGATACTGCTCCATTCTTATAAATTATAAATGACCATTTTGACTTTGAAATTGACAAATTTCAAATGTATTAATTTTTAGTTTAAATGATTCGAAACTGGAAAACTTCTGTAAAAGGTTTTGCTGACATTCTTAATCGAATTTCGTAGTGTTTCCGTGGTATTATTTTTAAAGTGAATAAGCGAAGGTTAAGTACATTATGCGTGCAAATAATCTTCCTTTTTGTACTTTGAGTTGACGTAGCTTGTTTACAAGTTTTACGATATCACCTTCTGGCTGCGTCATCTATACACCAAGCCTTCTTAAATTCTGTAATTAAAGTTAAAAATGAGTAATTAGTTAAATTTTTCTGATTTCATCCGGGTTTATTGACACATGGACTACATAATTATACATTAAGCAAGTCAAATATTGAGAGCAAGGTGGAGAATCGTCAGAGTTTTTGTTAAATGTAATAAATGTAAATGGCAACTTTTGATCTTTGGATGATAAAAAGTTAGCTTACTTGTATAATAACTAAAACTATGGAAAAAGTATTTTTATGACTTTTTAAAAAGGCCGTGTAATTATTATCGATTTCAAAGTCCAAAAATTAAAAATTGTTTCATCCTTCAGGCTTTAGTTTGAAGACGTTCAACCTCAAATTTCTTGTCTTACTACGTACATTTTCGAATTACAAATTATTACTTTCTCATCACAGAAGGTGTTAAATTTGTTTAAAATTTGACCCCCGTTCCCCCACTAATGATTAAGCCATTCAAGGATATAGCCTTGACGACTTTCATTCGCGGACTTCTGGACGAAATGGTGACCTTCGCGGATACGAATTGTTTAAAGGACTTAGCGGAAGCATACGTGTGTGCTTAACATGTCGTAGGAGCGAAGAAGTGTACTCCACTTTAGAGATATCGGTCCCCACCTATAGGGTAGCACAACAACCCCCCTTGGATGTGATAAATAAAACGGGTAAGGCGAAAGGAGCCAGACCTTCTAGCACATGGCCTCACTATAATTAAAAGTCTTTCCATCACGAGCAGAAATGTATTCTCAAGGTACCTGGTATGAAGCATGCGATTTTAAATTCGATATACCCTTCGCCAACGTTCCACCAAATCCCTGGATACAATCCTAGCCAAGCAATCAATGCGGCATAAATTGAAGTGGCCATAGTGGCCGTTTAGAGGGCCGCTGGCGCAGGAATACAATAGCTTAGAATTAATACGGATTCCAAGTGGCTCATGGGCAGCCTAACCTTCTGGTTGCATAAGCGGGAAGAGAACGGCTGGAAGACTGCGACACGAAAGCTCTTTGTCAATAAAGACGAATTCTTAGAATTAAAATCGGTTTCAGAATGCTTACAGGTGTCGTAGATTGCGTACAAGGAACCAGCACTTTCTATTCATATACTTGAAGTTTTCATCTGGATTTACAAGACCTTTGGGAAAGCCGACCTCAGAAGGGACAAGTCCTGGTCACCAATAACGGTCGATACAAAACGAATTGTATAGTTGCAAAAACGAGATGTTTCGTTGAACTGGATTGGACGGACGTGATTTCTGGTCTATGGAACATTCTCCTTCCGCCGTACGGTACGAAATAAACAACTACATACCAAATTTTCGTAGTTCTCGGAAGAATAAACTCATGAGAGCCTGTACGTACGATCCAATTGTGATTACCGATACATCATTTGGCGTATTTGAAAAAGTGCCACCTGACACTGTAGGAAAACTCCCTACAACGCCGAATTGGAACCGGGATATACTAACTATGCAGGACGACTTTAGCAGGTATTCCATAGCGGTAACCATTACGTTACTATTCACTTCTTCTTTCCATATGGAGCCCCGAAGTGCATCCTGAGTAAGCGAGTAGAAGCCTTTGTGAGTTAAATGATGAGGAAAATGGAGGAGACACTTTTTAACGTAAAATAATTGACAATTTCCGGGTATCGTCCTCAAAAGAAGGGATCCCTGGAGGGAAGCCATATGGTTTTAACAAATTATATTAAAAATTACGCGAACGATTATGATGTCTGGACAGACAGCTCCCAATCGCTATTTTTGCGTACAACACGTCGGTTCATGAAGTGGCGGAATTTACTCCCTTTGAATTAGTTTTCGGAAGAACCGCAGGAGTACCCACCGCGTTTCCATCTGAATACCACCTGGAAACCTATTGCACCTAGTCGTGTAAGATAACCGTCCGATTAAACAATAAAACCAGATTCCCCGCAAAGAATCTACTTGATGCAAAGGAATGATAAAAAAAGTACTATGATCAAAAGCCTAGGCTGCTAAACGCGAGAGCGAATGATCTAGTGTACTTGGTGTAGAATGTACGTAATAAAAAATTCGGTTCGCGAAATCATGGTCCATACAAAGATATAGGACTCAACGATAAGCGTAATGTAATTCTAGAAAGTAAGGATGGCTTGCGATTCATGAAAAATGACGATAAGCGTGAGGCATCTAAGATTTGAGCCGGTTAAAAGACTATAAGCAATGTATTATTTCCCCATCTCTACATAAAGTTACTGTATAATTATTATTTGGAATCTATTAAACATTAGGATAACCTTACGGTATTTTGTGAAACAAGTTAAACACCGGAATTAAAACTAAAGCTAGAAAAGAAACGAAAATATAATAAAGTCAATAAACTCCATGATTACCGAAGGATTATCTTCTTCCAAAATAATTCCGGGCTGACGAACTGCTCAAATGTTTCTTTTTCTCTTTACAATTTTTCCTATTTTATTCAGGGCGTAATAAGATTCACTATGAAATAAGTTCGATAGTTATTTTCAAGAATTTCCTATTAAAGGAAGACAGAATTACTCAATCCGAAATTATCCTATGGTAGGGATTGAAATCTTGGTAATCAAATGTAATTTAATTAAAGGTATACATAAATTGTAATTGATAAATTTTAAATTAAGTAAATTAAAGAGTATCCAAACGCAAGCTTTCCTCATAGGGGAGAAAATAAAAGCAGTATTCTTGAATTGGCATGAAATGTATTGCCCGTGTGTTTGGATCCTTCTATGTGATGTATATGCAGCGACCGGCATGGCGCAGAGCGAACATCTGCATAGCATCACTTACCTTACCAGCAGTACCGGCATCTACTAAGAGATTAAGGGACTCATGCGAAGGAGTGTTAGGGTCTGGAGAGTTACTACTTTCATGAACGTTCAAAATATCAGAATTTCCTTGAGACATATGGACACAGAACCAAATCTCTTCTGGAGAATTGCAAAGTGACACTCCACGAAGACTGCATTAACATCTTCGAATACTAATTTACCAGAAAACATCATGTTGCCGAAAATCCTTTGAAGGACGTTTGAATCAAGATGGAAAAACTGGAACGTAGAACCAAAAACCTTCATCCACAAAACATAACGAAGAACATCAGACAACGAAGAGCATCTCGGATCCTAGGATTTCTGCCAGGAATAATGAGACCTGCTGCTGGACTTATCACCTATGATGATGAGCAACTATTAGACGCAAAAATCAACGAGGTAAATGATGCGCAAAGGAATTTATCTTGCCCCATTGGGCAACAAACCCTAGTTTTCGGGGCTGATCTCGAGCAAATACGTCCATGAGAAAAAAATCAAGAAAGAAAGCTTAATCAATTTAAACTTAATTGGAATATGAATGCAGTAACTTTTAATCAAATTAGAGCATATATGCCGTAAAGAGACTACACAAACACTTTAAATCAAATGCTGAGAGTGATGGGAGCCGGATTGGATCGCTACACAAGATCAGCCGATCAACTCCTAGATGCCATATACGACGCTAGAAGAGGACATCTACAGCGCTCTCTGTTAATCACCAACCAACTAGAGGTTGTATATTCACATGTATAGGACCATGCTCTCAAATTCATGTTGCCTACTCGAGGACCAAAAGTCAGTATCGAGAAACTGGCACTATCATGAACATCAACGATCATCATGAGGAATGGACGTTTAAGGTTCGTACTGGATGTACCACTTATCGATATCTAAAAGAACCTACATCCTAAAGACTGAAGACCAATTCTTGGAATATAAGTACGCTTAGCAATATCATCTTGACAAGAGAGATCTTATCATCCACAAGAAACCATTCAGTAAAACTTGCGATAGTCAGCTGCTCTGCCACCCAACACAAGGCAAGTTTAAAATCTGTGATATCAAAAAATTATACCAGAGCGACTCATATTGGATCAAGGTGAAGACTTTAGAGGGATGGATTTACTTTCTCAACAGGGAGCAGTGAGCAGAATTAATCTGCCCAATGCATCCATTAATAAACATTCAATCATGGTTTATTTATGAGCCAACTCTACATTTAGACCTAACAAAAATATCACCTATCGTGGTACACATAAACAAGAAGATCAACATCACGCAATTAATGATTATGAGATCATCAAAAGGAGACGTTACCTACCGACAAATAAAGTATAGAATTTTTATAAGAGGCGGAGAAGCAACTAGAGGCATTCAGTGATCACAAGGCATTACGCAATAATCATTTAACTTTTAAACGTGGATCTTAATATTGGAATAGGCTTATTAACAATCCTGGGATTAATTACCCATTTTTTCTCTCTCAAATCTCAATAGTAATATTAGCTTGTGTCCCTTGTGTTAGCAAGAAGCTATCTAGGAGTTACAGTATTAGTGGTAGTATTAGTATTAGTAGCAGCCAGCAGGCTTCTGAAGAAGCAGCCAATACATAAGGAAAATCGAAGATGCCCCTGCACAAGGTAGAACTACTGGCGCAGACGCTTGGCCCCTTGTGAAGTTATTAGTGATTGTGAGTGATGCCTATAAAAACAAAAGAGAAAGGAAAAGCCCCTAGGTATTAAAATGCAAAAAGACCAAAATTTCGGAAGTGGATGTGTAACATTTAAGAAAATATCACACAAATGTACAATATTATCTGTAATAAGTTCAAACGAATACACAGAAGCAGCTAGGATTGAATATAAATTACATTCATTTTTCATATAATGACTAAGTGTTTGTGTGAATGTTGATTTTAAAAGTCACTACTAAGTCCGTATACGTCTATACAAGAAGCGTCTAAGCGAAGGATAGTCTAACTCGTGACACGTTCCGAGAAGTTATCTCATAAGTTTATTACCTTCTTACATAACTAAGAAATGTTACTGTATGAAATCATTAATTGAAATAGCATGGGAAAGGACTGTTTCTTTTGACCCCGTTATCAAGGTCAACAACAAAAGTTTCCGTGGTGGGTTTGTTACGTACCGTCCTGGTAGGTGCACTTTCATATCTCCCAGCGTCCTTCCTATGTGAGCAATCGATTTATTTGGACAGCTAATCTAACCAACAATAATTAATCCATAATAATAATATTTGAATTACCGTTGACTAATTAACAATTTCTTACTATTATGACATATTTTCAAAATTAGAAACTGATGGTAATTGACAGTTATAAACTACTAACATAAATAAACTAAATTGGTAATTATTAATGATTATTAGACTACCAAATTCAAATTATAATTTAAAAATATTAAATGAAATGACTTAAAGGTGTCTTTGAGTCACGTTATGACAGTCAGCATTTTTTAGAATTTCCAGATTCCTTGGTAGGACGGTAGTCTGCCCCGACCCCTTACTTTTTGTTAAGTTTCAACGGACGTTTAGATTCTGCGAATCAGCTTACTGAACCTTGGATAGGGACGGCTGCTTGAATAGGAACAGTGCAGTTATCAGCCAAGTGCAACGGTCCAGGGAATGGTGTGAACCTGACAAGTTACACCCTTTCCCGAATACGAGGAATCTAATTCCTGCGCACTCCTTCCTCCACCACCCGCGAATGAAGTGTGGCAGTAGCTATAAGTTAGGGTAAGTCGCATATGAAATCGCTTGTGTTTTCTTGAATACCTTGGAACTTTACTATCTGTTTCAGTTTCATTTTCTTTTAATTTGAATATATTAGAATAAAAACTAGAGTCAGTTTGTCAGTTATTCAAAAGTAAACACTATTTATCATTGAGATCACGATCCCACAAAATTGAATCAATTAATTAAATTAATTTGAAAGCTTGAACCGCCGGTATATTATAGTATATACCACTCTTTCACAGGTTTTTAATATTAAAAATCATAATCTCTAACGTAAAAGATCGTTTTTTGCATTGACATAAAATTTTCAAAAATAGAAATTCGAAGAAAAAACCACAATGATGTTTACATTTTTTTATTTCATTTTGATGCAAGTTCAGGCTGCAAGGATTATTATGTTTCATTTGACAATTTTTTCATTGGATTAATTATACACAGTCTCCAGTGAATGGCAATTAGCAACAACTTTCATAAAAACGTTTGGGTTTTGCGTGATAAAAATTTACAATTTTCTACAAGCAATCAAATTTCGTGCATATCCTAGTAGTTCATGGAAACCAGTCCTACCCGGAGGAGAACTGGACCTGTTATGAAGAGCAGGCTACTGAGGAGAAGTCTGGACAGGTGCAATCTGTCTGGCTGAAGAAGAAGAACCAGGATAGCGTTTGCCATTAGGATTCCATTCGGACTCTAGTGAATCGTAATTTTCAACAGCTTTAATAAAACTGTTTGGGAATATTGGGTGATTTTTGCCTATTGGACAACACCTTATTTCATCTGCAGTCAAATTATCAACTGCGCCGCGTATTATATTTATTTTGATTCGCGAATTATTTTCATATGTCCTATATATTCCATGAAGAGTCCCACTATAATCCAATATTGCAAAAACGTCACCACTGGATGCTGATAATACAATGTATTCTTGGTTTGTCCCAAGCACATAGTTCGTATGATCTGTTCGCATTTGAATTGGCTCATAGGCAGGAAAAACGTATCTTCGAAATTCAAATCGCTGGTTCTTTTTTGTGCAAGGAATAAGCCGAACGTAGCCAAGTTGTTCTATTGTACATCCAAGTACTTGAACAGAAAGAGGCCTTCCTGGAAATGACGTAGATCTGGCACTAAAAAGAGGATCCTGAGGTGAAGTTCGGCCAGGTAAATGTTGTCTATCATGAGGAGAATAACCAGGGTTACGCTCGCAATTAGGATTCGATTTGGACTGTAGTGAATCGTAATTTGCAGAGGCTTTAATAAAACTTTGGGGGAATATTGGGTGGCTTGTGCCTACTGGACAATCCCGAATTTCATCTGGGGTCAAAATACAAACTCCTCCGCTCATCATGTTTATTTTGATTCTCCGATAAGCTTTTTGTATCGTATATATTCCACGGAGAAACCCGCGATACTCTAATATTGCAAAAACCTCACCATTGTATGCTGATAATACAATCTGTTCTTGGGCTGGCACAGGAATAAAGTTCGCTCCTGTTCGCAACCTAATTGGTTTATCAGCAGGAAAAGCGTATCTTCGGAACTCGAATCGTAGGTTCTGATTTGTGTGGGAAATAAGCCGAATATATCCAAGTTTTCCAAGTGTATATCCAAGTACTATATGTGAAGGCGGCCACCCAGGAGGCGACCTGGCTTCAGTATGAAGAGGAGGCTCCTGTAGAGAAGTACGGTCAGGTGAATGTTGTCTGTTAGAAGAAGAAGCACTAGGGTTACGTTCGCGAATAGGATTCCATTCGGACTGTAGTGAATCGTCATTTGCTAAAGCTTTAATAAAACTCTGGGGGAAGATTGGGTGACGTTCACCTACTGGACAATGTCGTATTTCATCTGGGGTCAAATTAATAACTTCGCCGCTTATCATATTTATTTTAATTCTCGTACGAGCATTATTTGCCGAATATATAGCACGAAGAACCCCGCTATGCTCTAATAATGCAAAAATGTCACCATTGGATACTGATAAAATAATATGTTCCTGGGCTGGGACGGGAATATATTTCTTGCCTCCTTCTCGCATTCTAATGTGATAAGCAGTAGGGAAAACGTATCTGCGAAATTCGAATCGTAGATTCTGATTTGTGCGGGAAATAAGCCGAATATATCCAAGTTGTCCAAGTGCATATCCAAGTACTATAGGTGAAGGCGGCCACCCTGGAGGCGACCTGGCTTCTGCATGAAGAAGAGGCTCCTGGGGAGATTTACGGTCGGTTGAATATTGTCTGTCAGAAGGTGAAGAACCGGGGTTACGTTCGTTATTAGTATTCCATTTAGACTGTAGTGAATCGTCATTTACTAAAGCTTTGATAAAATTGATTGGGAAGATGGGGTTTGTTTCGCCTACTGGACAATATCGCATTTCATCTCGGGTTAAATTATCAACTTCGCCGCTTATCATATTTATTTTTATTCTCTTATGAGCTCTATTTGTGGAATATATTCCACGAAGAACTCCGCTGTCGTCTAAGATTGCAAAAATGTCACCATTGGATACTGATAAAACAATATTTTCTTGGACTGGTATGGGAATATATTTCTTTCTCTGTAATTGCAATCTAATTGGATAACTAGCAGGAAAAACGTATCTTCGAAATTCGAATCGTTGATCCTGATTTGTGCGGGGAATAAGCCGAATATATCCAAGTTGTTCAAGTGTGTATCCAAGTACTTTAGTAGAAGGAGGCCAACCAGGAGGCCAGCTGTCCCTGGCACTACCTGGATGCTCCTCTGGAGCCTGAAGCATACGACGGGAAGGAGTTGAGCGACAGTGAGCCGGGCGGGGAGTGTCAAGGCAATCTCTGCTTGACTGCGAACTTAACTCTGCGAAAAGAAATAGAGGATTTGAGTTTCTTGTTGAACAAACTTCAAAAAAATCTTGATAGATTATTCTCTTTCTTAGTATAAAGTACTTTAAAATCATAAGTAAAAGATTCTGTAAGGAAATGTTGTGCAATAACTATGTCACGTTGAGAATGGTTGAGGCTCGCTGTGCTTGAATTTAACATAACTCATTGTTTTGGCTGATTAGCCTTCTTTAATGAAATTTATATTTGAAATATGATTACATATTATATGTTTTTGTCCGTTACTGACTATGTTACGATTTTTTTAAAGATTCAACTTCATTCTGTTTGCATGTTATTTTGTTGTCATTTAAAATTTATTTTGACAATTATAACAATAGAATGTATGGAAGAGAAAGGCAAAAAGATTGGTATATTCTTAGGTTATTCGGATTCACGTATGTAAAAAATTTTATAATTCGGAAATGCCTTAGGGCTGAAAAATTTCTTTTCGGGTCCCTCATGACGTGTATATCTTAGGGTTTGACTGAATCGAAATATAATAAAAAAGGTCTTTAATCGTGGAGTTGTGAAAAAATCGTGAATATTGTCATTGTTTCTTAATCTGCATAATGTGCCCAATTTTTTTTGAATTTTTATTTAGTTCATATAGGCAAAATTTAATCTCTTATGGAGTCTTCAAAATGACAAAAATTTAGCAGCTCCAAAATTTATGAATAATTTTTTTAGCATAGAAAAGCTCTCTTATATTTCAAATGTACTTCAACAATATTGAAACAGCAAGATATGAATTAATATTTAAACATATATTGAACAATTTTAAAAGATTTCACAGAAAATTTAAAATTTAACATAGATTTTGCATACACTAAAAGGGTTTCTGGAATTCACCAAGATTTCCAAATATTTAAATGTTTCAGAAACATTTGAAATATTGTAATATTTTTAAATTATTACAAAAGTTTTGAAAAAGCTTTCAAAAGTATTTACAAAATTCTTAAAATTCCTAAAAGATTTCAAAAAATTTCACAAAGATTTAAAAGATTTTGATAAATATTCAAAAGATTCCGAAAGATTTCACAGAATTTTCAACAATTTGCATAGATTTCCCATATTTTAAAAGAGTTTAAGGAACTTACAAACATTTCGAATATTTTAAATTGTGTTAAATTCTTTAAACTACAAATGACCTGAAAGTCGACCTATCTTTTTACATAACTGTTTCATCTGTTCTGTTGTTATGATTGGCAAAATAAATTATTAATAGAGTGAAGTTGAATCTTCAAAGAAATCGTCCCATAGTCGTGTTCAATATTAAATTGATCAGTAATGGATAAAAAAGTATAATATGTAATCAGATTTCGATTTTAACTATTCATTATAGAACCCTAATTACCATTAGCGTGTCAGAATGGCAAAAGAACGCTCCTGTGAGCTGTCCGCTCTGCTAGCGGACATATGTCGCATTCCTCGGAAAAATCGAGGCGGGGAACGGGAAAGGACGCCACAAGGCGAGGGAAAACGAGACGTGGAATACCGAGACAGCAGCTATGTCTGGTCTCGTGCCGTTTCGTTTCTCGGGAATTCACGCTTGGCGGAAACACTACTATGACGTCACAATTTTTGACGACATAAATATACAAATGGGCATTATGTGAATATAGGCTGGAAAGTAAGACTTTATGTTCGCTGCACAGGCCTGAGAAATGGCCGTATTGATGTATGTATGATATCAAATATAATAAAAATCATAGATATAGTATATCAGTATATTCACCAATAGAATTAAAGATGACCGCCAAAGTGACAACGAAAGTATAGACCATCCTCATTTTTGCAATGTAGAGGAAAAACTGATTATTGCTACAGTGAATAAGTAGATCAACAACTTTAACTAAAGAGTATTCTATTGCATCATCGGAGTACAAATATATACGTAAGCAGTCGTTATCTCACATGTATGTGAGTTGACGACGTTGTTAGTTGCAAGATTTTCCTTCGGAGATGTGATTATTAAATTTCTAAATCAAATTCAAGGCATTGGTTTTAATTGGTTATAAACTATGTATGTGACAACAAAAAATTGTTAACAAGTAGAGGTTTTTGAATCATTCAAAGCTACAGGAAAAAGTAAATGTGAAATAAAGAACAATCAATAACATGATAAAATACGTGTGCTTTATTATGTATTCTCCAAATCAAATATTCCAATCCAAAAGGAATAACATCTTACAGTTTTCAAGGTTTCGCGATGAATAATAAAATATTTCTCACGTAATAGATGTGAGTAGAGGACAATAACCTACTGTGACACATAAGATTTAAAAAGATGAGTACCGTATCTTACTTTTAAAATAAAACCACTATAGGCTTCATTTTAGTCAAAAACCTTTTCAAACCTAGAAAATTAATTTTTTTAAGAAAACTGCGTGCAGTATGTAAACAGATTGAAAAGGAAAATATTTGGGAAACGGTACCGGGCTCGCATCGTGTGACTTTTTTGACTTATTTGAAAAAAATCGACTTTTTGAAGCGTAAAGTCCACGTTCTGAGAATTTCTGAATCCAAAAAACAGGTCTCCGCAAATGTTTCTGTCTGGCTTAGCGTGTGTTTCTGTGTCTGTAGATTCTTAGTCTGTGAGCACGATAACTTTCGAAAGAATTTAAATATTGGATTAGATTTCGTTGTATGGGCGATTTGCAAATAGATTTCAATTTTGCTTTCCGAGATGGGAGTAAATTGAAGTTCTAAATTATGCAATAATTGTTATCAGTTTTTTTAGATATATGAACCAAGATGTACTGATGTACAAGATGTCTGAAACAGATCGTTCGATGACGTTCGAAAATTTGTTTGGTTTTTTTAATTTGTCCAAGATTTTTTTTGAAATTTTTTTAAATTTATTGAAAATTTGTTTAGATAATTATTTACAAATTTGATTTTTACAATTTAAACTTATCTCCTTGACGTAAATTTGTATAAGAAGAGTTATTCGTAAAAAAAATATCTATGAACAATATTTTATGAAAAAGCCTTAGAAGAACTTGAAACATTTCTTTCTTTCTCTTCAACGCGACTTTCAACCTTTCATCGGCGAGTGCAAAAAAAGGCTTCGGAGTGTTAAAAGGCTTCAGAATCGTTAGCTTCGGAGTTGTCAGTTCCAATTTTTAAGTAATATAAAAAACACCATTTAAAAAAATAATTCCAACTTTTGGAAACTGTTTTGCTCCATCAGCCCTTTGAATTTTATGGGGAAATTAAAAAATATATATATTTTGCTTTTGTACCTCTTTTTTTTTGGGAGGCTTATGAGTTGTTATTCAGGTTAACCGATAGTTTTTCCCGTGTTCTCAGACGACATAGGAGGATTTAATCAATTTTGAGACTCTGGAAACGTCATGTGTTTTTAAAATTTGATAAAAAATACTTATTTTTTAGAATTATAATCGATCATAATACGAATTATCACCTCAAATTCGTTAAAAAATTATAGAGGCTTCGGAGTTGTTAACAAACCGAGGGACAGACATATAAGCATGATTCTTTCAGTCAGTATTTATAATCCCTAGCACTTTAGTATTGCAATTTTAACTGCATCATATATTTAAAAAAGTGCCCGAGGCCAATATTATTAAAAAAAAATTTACCAGTCCAGTCAACCTGACTACTTAATTACAAAAAGGGTATGCCTAACTGTGATTTTGTTATACTTTTTCTGTATGGACTAATAAAGTAGAACGCTATATGTGCTATAATCCCCTTAGTAGGTCAAAAATGGTATAGGAACATCGAATAAACATCGAGGGACATACAAATTGAAATTTATTTGAAAATCGCCCATATATACTCTTTTACTGTATTAAACTGAAGGTCAGGTTCGCTAGCAGTCATTTTGGATGAGATTTCAATTTCGATAAAAAAATAATTTACCAGAGTTAAAGCATTCGCAGAATTTAAGAAAACAAATGAAAATAATTATTTGAAGCCAAACAATGCACGATATGAAAAGAAGTCTTGATAGGAAAAACGTTCCTTCTTAAACACCCTACAAAAATGTTATAATAACTTTTTGAGTTTCCTCGAAAAATCTAAAATTTTAATTTTAATAAATAACAAAATAATTCAAAATCAAAAATTCCATTTTGCGGTCAAACCATACTAAATACAGAAAAAGACGAATTAACGGAAATTGAGTATTCTGAATTACTTTTTGACGGGATGCCTAGTTTTTGTTTTATTTGGCTGGAAATTGATCGTTTTTATCGGTAGGATGATACTAATTCACGATGCTTTTTGTTTTTGTACATACACCCCGAACATTTGTTTATACCCTTTGTTTAGAAAATTAACCAATGATATCGAATGACACGTATGATCTACTCGACCTTGTCGAAGAAGGCAAGTGATTTTTTCGTCAAAATATTTTTCTTAAATTAATATTCAATAATAATATAATAATAAAAGTGATTCAAAATTTGAGCTGTTTTTAGCCCTTGCTTTTGTTTCACTGTATAAGCGAAATTCATGCTATTATTTCTTGAAGAAATGCCAACTATGGGTTGATGAGACTTTGCGTGCTGCGTTCATTAAATCAAAATCTAACCCGTTTTTGAGCTCCTGATTTTCCTACGCATCGTGGTTCGCAAGACATCATAGCCCTTCAGTTATCAAATTGAACACGCAGGGCCAATTATACTATGTTAATTCAACTCGAGACAATTGATGTCGGTATTTAATTTTCTTGCGACATTTATATCCAACTATTAGAATCGCGTGCGATAAATAGTGATAAACATTTAACGAAACGTCTTGCACCTGCGAGGAGATTTCAATGGCATTTTCATGAAATCTTGAAATTTACGAAAACAAAGAAAGAAACGGTTAGTAATTGTTATGCTAGAATGCAGGTGCAGTTGAGTAGTGCAAAGCATGCTTTGCAAGATAAATACACAGGCTATCACGTTAAAGGTACACACAATTCGGAGGATGTTGAGAAAAGCGAACTAATGATTAAGGCAATTAAGGACATAGCCTTGGCGACTTTCATTCGCGGAGTTCCGGAAGAAATGGTGACCATCTCGGATACTAGGCATTGAACATCCATTCAAAATAGCAAAATACTTGGAAAAATTCGCTACCTCACTTACGCATTCGAACGTCCACGTCGGTCACAGTCAAAATTCTCATGACTCGTCTTTACTACTCCTTCCACCTTTTCAAATGGTAGTCCGCGCAGACCCCTTACTTGTTGTTAAGTTTCAACGGACGTTTAGATTCTGCGAATCAGCTACTGTACCTTGAATAGAGACGGCAAATCAGTATCAGTGCAGTTATCAGGCAAGTGCAACGGTCCAGGGAAAGGTGTGAACCTGACAAGCTACACCCTTTCCCAAAAACGAGGAATCTAATCCTTGCGCACTCCTTCCTCCACCGCCCGCGAATGAAGTGTGGCAGTAGCTATAAGTTAGGGTAAGTCGAATATGAAATCGCTTGTGTTTTCTTGAATCCTTCGGAACTTTAATATCTGTTTTCTGTTTAATTTTCTTTTAATTTGAATACATTAGAATCAAAACTGGAGTCAGTTCGTCAGTTATTCAAAAGAAAACACTATTTATCATTGAGATTCAACGGTAAAAGGGCAGCCGCAAAAGGGAGCATCTTCAATTAAAAGGTGGTAATCACGATCCCACAATATTCAAAAAAATTGAGAAAATAAATTGCACAGTTTGGACCGCCGGTTCATTATAGTATTTAACACTCTTTCGCAGGTTTTTGATATTATAAATCA
>CAKNWW010349843.1:0-20408 GCA_932074435.1 Andricus kollari | reverse complement strand
GAAAATTCAAATTTTGATCTCACAAAAAATAATGAAAAATTAAAAACTGAATTTTCTGGTCAAACTACGCAAGATACAAAAAAATGTGAAGATGTAAGAATCGTGCAACCAAAAACGATCTACAAATTTGTTATTAATCACTTTTTGATATGATGCGTAGTTTTTCTTTTATTCATGAAAAACCACATTAAAATAAAAAATTTAATTTTTGGACAAACGACACAAGCTATAAGAAAAAATGAATCGACAAAAGTCGCGCATACAAAAAACAGCTACGACTTTTTACCAAAAGTTTTTCGATAGGACGCTTAGTCTTTTTTTTAAAAAAAACTAACATTAAAAATAAAAAAATTTGATTTTTTGGAAGACGACACCAGGAAAGAAAACAAATAATAGGCAAAATTGTTCACTTAAAGAGGATGTACAAATTGGCTATTTATAATTTTTAGAAAGGGCGAGTCGTTTTTTTTCAATCATAAAAAATAAGAATCAAAAAGCAAATTAAATTTTTGTAAAAACGACACAAGAGACGAAAAACAATAACAACACAAAAGTTGTTCAACCAAAAAAGATCTACAAATTTGTTAGAAATTCTTTTTATAAAAATTCATCAAAAGCTAAAAATTTACTTTTTGGAAAATTGACACATGCTACAATAAAATTTTATTTAACAAAATTTCTCGCCTAAATTATATCTACCAATTTGCTTACAACGACTTTACAGTAATATGCGTATTTTCAGTTTAAATCATAAAAATAGCTTTAAAAATAAACAAATTAAATTTATGGAGAAACGACACAAGTTGTAATAAAATGTATAATAACAACATTTTCCGTATAGGATGCACACTTTTTTATGTGTTTCAATGCCAACGCCTATTATGATTTGTGATAATATACATCTATTGGAATGATAGCTTCGTCTGGGTAGCTGAGAATAAACATTAATGCAAAATAAGGAGCAAATATGAAAGCAATCATGAAAAATAAAATGTGTGAATTATATATTCACCAATCGAATTGAAGATGACCACCAGAGTAAAAACGAAAGTATAGACCATCTTCATTTTTGCAACGTAGTGGAAAAGCTGATTAATTCTTTAGAGAATAGGTGGGGAAACGAATGTAACTGTAGAGTATAATATTGCATCATCAGAGTTCAAATATATACGTAAGTAGTCGTTATCTCACATATATGTGATATGACGACGTTACTAGTTTCAAGATTATCCTTCGGAGATATATTTATTCAATTTTCATCTCAAATGAAAGGCAATGGTTTTAATTGTTGATAAACTATGTACAATGTGTAAAAAAAAATATTGTTAAAAAGGAAAGTTCCTGGAATCATATTAAACTAAAGACAAAAGTCAATGTGAAATAGAGAACAAACAATAACATGATAAAATACATGTGCTTTATTTAGTACTCTCCAAATCAAAACATATATTCTGTACAAAAAAGAATAAAATTTAACAGTTTTCAAGGTTTGCACGATGAATTACAAAATAGTATACACGTAATAAGTGTGAGTAAAGGACAATAACCTACTTGAATACATAAGATTGGAAAAGATGCGCAATTTAGTTTGCTTTTAAAATAAAACCGCTATAGATTTCATTTTACTCGAAATCCTGTTCAAACATAAAAAATTGATTTGTTTAAAAACTGCGCGCAGTAAGCAAACATATAGAAAAGGATAATCATTGGTTAACGGTGCTATGCTAGGATCGTGTGACACATTTTCAAACATTAATTTTAATAATTGAAAATATCTCAAGAATACCGAAAATCCATCTCGGGCAATGCACTTCATGGTATAGATTTTCGAAATGTGTACCATTTGAATTGGCACAATAAACAAACCTTTTTTAAAACAGTACATGACACGCTCTCTTACAGTGACAGAAATATCGTGAACTGCTATCTGAATAGCCGCTTTAAGTTGCTCTACGTTTTGTGTAGATGGGCGTACCAAATGTCTTTGATAAAATTGCCCAGAAAAAAGTCACCATTCTATAGCACCGTCTTCAAATTTGGTTTACCTTAGTCCCATAACATGATGTCTGTATCGTTCGAAAATGTATTCAAAAAATTTGTAGGTGTGCATCGAGAATGCTCTATTTTGCACAAAAAAGTGATTCTTTACTAAAGCCTTTTCCTTCCCACCGTGCGGAAGCACTCACAAACCCTCGCGGCAACTCAGAAAAATCCGAGCATCGTGAGGTCTAACCAGTTCAAGCGTAGTGAAACGAAACCGACTACTCTGCCCAAGCCACGTGCGAACACAACTACCATGAAACCGTACAAAAGTACCAAACCCCAAACAGGACATCAGCTGAATCCGAGAAAGAAGGCAAGGCGGGTTCTAAACCTAGACTCAAAATCACAAAAACGCCCTCCCACAGTCTTAGGATCTGCGCAATTGACCTCCAAAGGCAATGACCCATCTAGAAGTGCACCCCCGGGCATAACAACAAAGACTCCATGGATAACTCCTATATGCAATCACTATGTTGAGGTATACATCGACTTATTCAAAATGCAACTGCCGAGCTGAAATCAGCGCATGGTTTGGCAAAAAAAATCCCCTCAACGTTTTGAAAGCAGTGACAGAACGCCAAACAATTCACCTAGTAGAAATCAAAGTGGCCATGGTAGCCGATCAGATGGCCACTGGCGCGGGAATCCAACACCTTAGAATTAATACATATTACAAGTTGCTCGTCGGCAGCGTAACCTTCTGAATGCATAAATAAGAAGAAAACGGCTGGAAAACTGTGACACGAAAGCCCGTTGTCAACAAAGATGAATTCTTATAACTGCAAACGGCTTCAGTTCCCTTATAAATAAGATAATTGAATCCCTTGTACAGGACCAGTCCCGGTTGGGGGTTAATGGATGTATTGATTCCCTTATTCAGATTCCTTGCACACATGTCTCTGAAGGTAAAAATAATGAAGCACTTTTGGAAGAAATGAAAAACCTAGATCCCGCCAGTAAAAGGAGGCTGACGACTTGAATAAACCGTTCCAGCCAGAGGACCATACAACCTTAGGCTATATAATTTTGTAGAAACTCAACGACAAAATAGCGTGCGTTTCACAGGCGTTCCCGAAGAAATTAATTCTCATCAGATAAAGGACGCAGTATCAAAATTACTCTCACCGGTTTCAGAAATGAAACTTGAGGCCTTGATCTACAAGACCGAGCGTCTTGATCTACAAGACCTGTGGGAACGTCGACCCCAGATAGGAGAAGTCCTGGTCACTCATAACGGTCGATACAACACGAATCAAACATGCTGTATGGCAAATTCAGGGGACTTGCTTGGTTCGCTGCCCCATGATAAAATGCGCGACACTTTTGCCTCCATTCTCTGGAGTGGTAATATCCAGATCACTCTTTATCATGTTAGAATTGAAAAGCCCTCGGAGCACTTAAGGCAAGAAATAATAATGAAATGTCATAGGAGTCTAATATGATGACACAGGGGTATGACAAAACGTACAGGCGCGAACGACATTGATTAACATGTATTTGTAAATTAACATAAAAGAAAAGATTATTGATTAACATGGCCCGGCCTGCGGTACCAAATAATTAAGTACATAGTAAATTTTCGTAGTTTTTCTAAGAATAAACTCATGAGAGGCCGTACATACGATCCAATGGTGATTACCGATACACCATTTGGCGCATTTGAGAAAGTGTCACTTATCACTGTAGGCAAACTCCCTACAGCTACGAATTGGAACCGGTATACACTAACTACGCAGGATAACTTCAGCAAGTATTACATAACTGTACCCATTCCATTGCTACTCACCTCTTCTCTCACTACGATCGAGGAAGAACCTTTGTGATTTCCGGGTATCCTCGACAAAATTAATGGATATCTGGAGAAAAGCCATACAGTTATAACAAATTATGTAAAATGTTACGCAAAAGATTATGCCACGTTTGCGTGGAACACGTCGGTTCATGAAGTGACGGAGTTTACTCCCTTCGAATTAGTTTTCGAAGAACCGCAAGGATGCCCACCTCGTTTGCATCTGCAGACCACCTGGAAACCTATTACACCTACTCGCATGACCTAATCGTTGAATTAAACGAGATTGAAAAAATCGCCGAAAAGAATTTAATTGATGCAAAGGAAAGGTCAAAGAAGTACTATGATTCAAGGGCTAGGCCGCTAAACGCGAAAGTCAATGATCTAGTAGACATGGTGAAGGATGCACAAGATGAAAACTTCGAATCGCGAAGTCGTGCTCCATACAAGTTCGTAGGACTAACCGATAATCATAATGTAATTCTAGAAAGTGAACATGGCCCGCGATTTATGCAACATGCCGACAAACGTGAGGTATTGAAGATTGAAGTCGGTTAAAAGAATCAAAACAATGTATTATTTTTCTTTATCAAAATAAAGTAACTGTATAATTACCATTAGAAATCTACACAAAATTAAGCCAACTTTAGAGTATTTTCTGAAACAAGGTAAACACAGGAATTAAGACTCAAGCTAGAAAGAGAGCGAAAAGTTGAAAATATTATAAGTTCGAATAAATTCAATAAAGTCCATGATTACCCGAAGATTATCTTGTTCCAGAATAATTCCGTGGTGATACGCTGCTTAAATATTTCCTTTTTCTGTCTACAATTCTTCCTATTTTATACAGGGACTAATAAAATTCACTACAAAATTACTTCGATAGTTATTTACAAAAATTCTCTATTGAAGAAATGCAGCATAATTTATTCCGAAATGATTATATTGTGGAAATTAAAATCTTGGCCATCGTTACCGAAAAATAAGGGCGGTGAAAATACAGAAACACATGCAGATGCTTTCTTTTAGGTGTATTTATTTCTTCTACCCTTAAATAAATCCTATACGTTAATCAAATGTAATTTAATTAAAGGTATGAATAAATTGTATTTGATAAATTATAAATTAAGTAAATAAAAGAGTATCCAAACGCAAGCTTTGTTCTTAGGAAAGAAAATGAAAGCAGAATTTTTCAGTGGTACTAAAATGTATGGTCCGTGTCTTTGGATCATTCTGTGTGGTGTATATGCAGCGACCGTCATTGTATAGAGCGAACATCTGTACAAAATCACTTCCATTATTATCAGCAGTACCGAAATCTACTAAGAGAGGAAGGGACTCATGCGAAGGAATGTTAGTGTGCGAAGGCTCACTATTTTCACGGACGTTCAAAAATATCAGAATTACCTTGAGACATATGGACACAGAAACAATGAAACATGATGTTGCTGAAAATCGTTTGAAGGACGTTTGACTCGAGACGGAAAAACTGGAACGTAACGCCAGGAATAATGAGACTTGTTGCAGGCCTTATCACCTATGCTGATGAGCAACTATTAGACGAAAAAGTCAACGAGGTGAAAGATGCGCAAAAGAATTTATCTCACCTCATTAGGAAACAAACCCATGTTTTGAGATCTGATCTCAAGCAAATACATCCAAGAGAAGAAAATCAAGAAAAACAGCTTAATCAGTTTAAACTTCAATTAAACATTACTGCAGTGACTTTTCATCAAATTAGTGAATATATGCCATAAGTAAACTACACAAACATTTTAAATCAAATACTGAGAATGATGGCAGCTGGATTGGATGGCTACACAAGATCAGCCCATCAACTCCTAGATGCCATATAGGACGCTAGAAGAGGACATATACAGCCCTCTCTGTTAACCACCAATGAACTAGAGGTTGTATATCGATATGTACAGGTCCATGCTTCCAAACTCATCTTTCCTATTCGTAGACCTTAAGTCAGTATCGAGAAATTGGCACAATCACGAACATGAACGATTATGGTGAGGAATGGATCTTTAAGGTTCGTACTGTACCATATTCATGTGTACCTCAAGAAATATTTGTAACGAACTCTGGCACTTACTCGTGGGTCTTATATTGGATTAGCTTTAAACAACCCGGTAATTAATTACTTATTTTTTTCGCTCTCAAATCACAATTGTAATATTAGCCGGTACAGTATTAGTGACGTCAAACGAATTACTCAAAACTTCGAAGAAGTTGACCACGGAAAACACCGGCGGGTTCCTGAAAAACCAGCTAACATATTAAAAGTATCGGAGATGCTATGCACAAGGTATAGCTTCTGGTTGAAGTGATTAGTGATTGTGCACAGAACCAGCTATAATTGAATATAAATTACATTACTTCTTCATAAAATGATTAAGACGCTTGTGTGAATGTAGAATTTAAAACAATAACAAAAGTTTCCAGGATAGGTTTGCTACGTGCCGTCGTGGTATGTGCAATTTCTTATCTCCCAGCGTCCTTCCTATTTGAGCAATCGATTTATTTGGCCATCTGATCTGACAATGAGCATTCAATCAAAATTATCGAAATGCTTGGAAAAATGTCCTACCTCCGTTCGGCATTCGTACCTTTGAGTCTGTCACACTCAAAATTCTCATCACAGTTCTTTATTACTTCTTTCACATTGGACAGGAACGAGCTTTTGAAATGGTAGACCGACCATTTAAATTCGAAATCAGCAGAGATCTTTTTCCACCGTCAAGGATGTTTTAAATTCTGCGAAACAGCTTACTGATCCCAGAATAGAAACGGCGAATGAAGTGTGGCAGTAGCTATAAGTTAGGGTAATTATAGTTCTTTCACAGGGTTTTAATATCAGAAATCATAATCTCTTACGTAAAAGTTCGTTATATGCATTGACCAAAAATTTTCAAAAATAGCATTTCGAAGGAAAAACTACAATGGTGTTTTAATGTGTTAATTTAATTTCGATTCAAATTCAAGCTACAAGGATTGTTATGTTTTATTTTACAATTTTGTCATTCAATTATTTATACAGTCACCAGTGAATCGCAATTTTCAACTACTTTCATAAAAAAGATGTAAGAAGATGGGTAATATCTGCCTTACAATACATTCCTGCATTTCATCTCATGTCATATTCTTAAAATCACCGCTTATCATATTTATTTTTGTCCTAAAATGATTTCTATCTGTCTTACGTATTTCGAGAAGAATCCCAGTACACTCCAGTATTGCACACGCGTCACCATTGTATGTTGGTAATACAATATATTCTTGGTTTGACGTGATACAAATTTCCCATTACCTACAAGCAATCGAACTCCTTTATCGGCGGGAAAATAGTATCTTCGCAACTCGAATTGCTGGTTCTGATTTGGCTCGGGATTAAGCCGAATATATCCAAATTGTCCAAGTGCATATCCTAGTACTTCATGAAAATGCGTCCTGACCCGGTATGAACAGGTGGCTGCTGAGCAGAAATCCGGGCAGATGAATTTTGTCTGGCACAAGAAGAAAATCCAGGATAGCGTTTGCCATTAGGATTCCACTGGGCCTCTAGTGAATCGTAATTTGAAAAAGCTTTAATAAAACTGTTTGGGAAGATTGGGTGATTTCTGCCTACTGGAAAACACCTTAATTCATCTGCAGTCAAATTATCAACTGCGCCGCTTATTATGTTTATTTTTATTCGCGCATTATTTTCATCTGTCCTATATATTCCATGAAGAGTCCCATTATAATTCAATATTGCAGAAACGTCACCACTGGGTGTGGATAATACTACATATTCTTGGTTTGGTCAAACCACATTGTTCGTATGATCGATTCGCATTCGAATTGGTTTATAGGCAGGAAAAACATATCTTCTAATTTCAAATATCTGGTTCTGGTTTGTGCACGGAATAAGCCGAACATAGCCAAGTTGTTCTATTGCACATCCAAGAACTTGAACAGAAAGAGGCAATTTAATTGGATAACCTTCGGGAAAAACGTATTTTCGAAATGCGAATCGTAGGTTCAGATTTGTGCGAGGAATAAGCCGAATGTATCCAAGTTTTTCAAGTGCATGTCCAAGTACTATAGGTGAAGGCGGCCACCGAGGAGGCGACCTGGCTTCAGCATGAAGCGGATGCTCCTGAGAAGAAGTGCGACCAGGTTAATGTTGTCTGTCAAACGGAGAATAACCAGAGTTACGTTCACTTTTAGAATTCCATTCAGGCTGTAGTGAATCTTCATTTGCTGAAGCTTTGATGAAATGTTTAGTGGAGATTGGGTGAAGTTTGCCTAATGGACAATATCCGATTTCATCTGGGGTCAACTTATGAACTTCGCCGCTTATCATGTTTATTTTCAATCTAGGATGAGTTTTGTGTGTCGAATGTATTCCACGAAGAACCCTGTTATGCTCTAATATTGCAAAAATGTCACCATTGGATTCTGATAAAACAATATGTTCTTGGGCTGGCACGGTAAAATGGAAATTTTTTTTTTGTTCGCAATCTAATTGGATAACCAGCAGGAAAAACGTATCTTTGAAATTCGAATCTTAGATTCTGATTTGCGCGTGGAATAAGACGAAACTATCCAAGTTGACCAAGTGCGTATCCACGTACATTAGAAGAAGGAGGCCTACCAGGAGGCGAGCTGTCCCTGGAACGAACTGGAGGCTCCTCGGGAGCCTAAAGTATTAGACGGGAAGGAGAAGAGCGACAGTGAACCGGGCGGGGAGTGTCAAGGCAATCTCTGCTTGACCATAACATAATATACTTTAAAATTATAAGTAAAGGATTCTGTAAAGAAAAGTTGAGCCATGCAAATGTCAGTGTGAGAATGCTTGAGGCTCGCTGCGTCTGAATTTAGTACAACTCATTTTATTTTATTTTTTTTCATTTTTGGAATTTATACTGAATTCGCTATAGATCACTTAAATGTATATTCTACTCTCTGGCCGAAACTGCTTTTTAATTGGTTGAAAATAGTCTTGTTCTAAATTAAGCTCTTCAGTTTGATCATTCAACTATGCTCGAATAAATATCTCTTTGTATGTTGAACATTCAACTATTCGGTTAAAAATTCTATTGTACTGCTAAAAAGTAATTTCTTTGTTGTAGGCTTACGAGGAGATGACGCGATATAGACATCGCGGGTTCGACGGGACCTTTGTAGGATGAAAGTACATCGAAATCCATGAGGGGCGTATTTTTTCTTTTCATCTAATGGGCCTTAGTTTCCGAGATATCGAGTTTTGAGTATTTGCGCTCGAGCGCTCAACTCGCCACAGCAGAGCGGGGACACCCTAGACTTGGCGCTTACTCACAGTCTGATACTAATTTTATAATAAAGGGAAAGTCCAAAGAGTTTCTATATCATTTCTATGGAGCTTTATACGTAGATTGCTAATCTTAAAACAAAAACAATCCGTAACTTCAAATTTTGAAAAAAAAACGAGGTCAAGAAGTAAAAACAAAAATAAAAAATCGTTTTTTTCGCTTCTTGGAAAATTCGTTAAACACTGCCGAAAGTGACCATTTTTCAATTAAATCATGGCAAAATTTTTGAAGTTTGTAGTCACCTGCATATATATAACAATACAAATAATATTTTCGATAAAACTATTCAAGATACGGAAAAACATTGGAAAGTGCAATTGGTCATCTCAAAAATATCTACAAATTTTGATATGTAAAACCATTTTTCTATCAGACACATCGTTTTTTCAGTCGCAAAAAATGTTATTAATAATGAAAAAATTCAATTTCACGATGAAACTATGCAATTTACGAAAAAAAGTTTGAAAATAAAATTATTCGCATGAAAAAGATCTACAAAAATCAATACTTTCGATATAGCACTAAATCTAACCACAAACGTTTCTGAGAAAATGAGCACTTCAACTGGATAAGGACAAAAAATAACATTATTTCTTTACTACATGATAAGCACTAAGCACTTATCCAGTTGCTTAGTAAGTTTTTATTCTCATAATTTCTATTTTACTATATCACTTTCAATCTATCATATCATAACAGATAACTCTATTAAAAGGCATAAGATATGAAAAATTAACAAAAAGTATTTCTAATAAAAATGATGTTCCGGATAAATGTTTTTTTTAAAGGCAATAATGCCCATTAGTGTTCTTTAATGGATACGAAAAGCCGAAATATGATTTCGTATTATATTTTTATGTCCATTACTAATTAATTTGATATCAAACGCGACTATGTTACGATTTTTTCAAAGATTTATTTTGCCAATTATAACAATAGAATGTATGAAACACAAAGCTAGAAAGACTGGCATATTTTTAAAACATCTGGAGTTTAAAGAATTCAGCACCAATTAAATTTTCTATATTTCAAAGTAGAATTTTAAAATGTTTTAGTGTGTAATTCTACATTCGGTAAATAGAATATATTTATGGGGATCTTTTTTAATTTTATGAAAGTTAATGTATAATAAGTAATAAATAAGTCAGTAATAGGACTCATATAAACTCATATGATTAGCACACAATCGATCTCATAACTCACTCCAACAAAATACTTGTATGTGTGTTTGTATATTCATGTATGTGAAAAATGGCATAATTCGCGAATTTCTTAGCATTGAGAATGTTTTCTTCCGGGTCCCTCATGATGTGTATATCTCAGGGTTTGGCTAAGTCGAAATGAAACGAACAAGTTCTTGAATCGCAGGGTCGCGGAAAAATCGTGAATATCATTATTGTTTCTTAATCTGCATAATATGCCCAATTTTTTTCAATTTTTATCAGAATTTTTATTTAAGTTCATATAGGGGAAATTTAATCTCTCATGGAGTCCTGAAAATGGAAAAAATATAGCAGCTCCAAAATTTATGAATAATTTGTTTAGCATAGGAAAGCTTTTTTATGTTCAAAATGTAATTGCGAAAAATTCAAAAAATCAGATCATTGAGCATGACGAGTTAATTTGCAAAATTCAGCGACTCGTCATTTTTAATGATCAGATAAGCTCAAATTTTTCTGAAGTAAATTTTAAACATGAGAAAGCCTTTCAATGCTGAAAAAAGATATGTGCAGAACTTCTAGGATTTTTTTCATTTTCAGCTGCTTATACAAAAATTAATTTTTCATACCGAAACTCAAAAAAAAATCTGAACATTTTCATCAAACATTTCAAATCAAACATTTTAAAAGATTACAAAGATTTGACAGAAATCGTAAGATTTCACATAGATTTTTCATACGGTAAAAGGCTTTCTGAAATTCACTAAAATTCCCAAATATTCAAAGATTTCACAAACACTGAAAATACTGTAATATGTGTTAAATCCTTTAAACTACAAATTACCTGAAAATCTACCTATCTTTTCACATTTCTGCTTCATAGATTCCGTTATTATAATTGGCAGAATAAATTATTAATAAGAACAAAGCAAAATACTAATAGAGTGAAGTTTATGTTCCATAAAATCGTTACATAGTCGTCTTTGGTATCAAAGTAATCAGTAATGAACAAACAAGTATAGTATATAATCAGATTGTGATTTTAACTATTTTCAAAGTCATGAGGAATGGCCGTACTCATGCATGTATTGTATAAAATATAATAAGAATAAAAGATATATTATATTACTATATTCACCAATAGAATTGAAGGTGACCGCCAGAGTGAAAAGGAAAGTACAGACCATCCTCATTTTCGCAATGTACAGGAAAAGCTGATAAATGCTTCAGTGAATGAGTGGATCAACAAATGTACGTAATGAATATTCTCTTGTATCATCAGAGTACAAATATATACGCAAGTAGTCGTTATCTCACATATATGTGTGATGACAACGTTATTAGTTTCAAGATTGTCCTTCGGAGATATAATTTTTAAATTTTTATCTCGAAGTTATTGGTTTAAATTGGTTATAAACTATGTCTGTAACAAACAAAAATTGTTAAAACAGAAAGTTTCTTAATTAAGAACAAGCAATAACATGATAAAATACTTGTGCTTTATTTTATACGCTCCAAATCAAATCAATTATTCTAACCAAAAAAGAATAAAATCTTCCAGGTTTCAAGGTTCTCACGATGAATTATAGAAAAGTATACAGGTAATAAGTGTGAATAAAGGAAAATAACCTACTTGAACACATACGATTTAAAAACATGCGTAAATAAATCCACTCTAGACTTCATTTTAGTCAAATTTCTGTTCGAACATAAACAATTAATTTTTTTTAAAGAAAACTGCGCGCTGTATGTAAACATGTTAAAAAGCGAAATCATTGGACAACGATACCGGGCTAGGATCGTATGAATTTTTTTACTTATTTGAAAAAAATCCTTTTTTGTTAGTAAACTAATCTTTTTGATTAAAAATTTCAATACACGCTCAAAAATTCAACTACTTTCTTGAAATTCCATTTCATCTTTTGTGTAGAAAATTCTAGTTTTTTCGAATCTCTGACACTATGTGTGTCGATAACTATTCAGTATTATTTTGTCTTAAAACTGTTACCGTAATATTCGTTATGAATAGTTGTTTTCAGATCGATGTCGTTGAGTCAAGAAAGTGGTGATCAATCAGCGACATAGCGAAAGAGATTTCAAAAAAACTGGAATTGCCTGCATCATTTCCAGAACACGGAGCAAGTGATAATAATGCATGGATTGAGATCTGGTGAGTGGGGAGGCCATTATATACCACCACCTGCAAATATGGGGTACCTTAGTCCAATAACATGATGACCGTATCGTTTGGAAATGTATTCAATAAATTTGTGAGTGTGATGTGAGGATGCTCCATTTTGCACAAAATAGTGATTCTTTACTAAACCCTTTTCCATCCCATGAGGTAAATAAATTCCCTTGGAACCAACAGCTGCCCATACAGTGACTTTCAGAGTGTAAAGCGGTTTTGAATAGGGCTACATTTGGATTTTCGCCTCCCCAAAAATAAAAATTTTGCTTATTTACGTAGCCATTTCGCCAAAAAGTTGCTCCATCACTGAAAACAATGCGATCTGTATCGATCTCTTCATGTTTGATCATTTTAAGCATCTGCTTAGAAAACTCTAGCCGCTCGGCCATCGCAGCATGTGTGATAGCATTTGATGTGTAGAGATTTTGAAAGGACGAAGTTTCAAAAAGTTCTTCAAGATTATCTTGAATGTTTGTCGGTTTAAATCTAGTTCCTGCGCTGCTTTACGTATCGATGAATTAGGGTTATTCTGAAAATATGCCTCCTGCTCTAAAACCTTTTTACATTTTCATCCCAATGAGAAGGTTTTAGTTTCGTGTAACATTTGACTTTGCCGGTTTTCATCAATTCTCCACTATTTAAAACCCTCTGATTCAGAAGAAAACGATTTTTGCGAAGGTGTCTCTCTGCAGTCTGCTGGTAGTCTATGCGTATTCTGTCTGTAGTCTGTAGGCACGATCACTTTCGAGAAAGGATCATTTGGATAAAAATTCAAAACGTCGAGGTAAAAAAAAATTTTGCTTCTTGAAAGTTTAACAAGAATATCATAAAAACTTTAAAAATTTGTTTGAAAAATGGAAAATTAAAATTATGATCGAGCAAAAAATTATGAATAATTTCATTTCGCGGTCAAACTATGCAAGATACGAAAATAGATACGAACAAACAACAAAACTAAAAATACAGAAATCCAAGTTTAAGACAAACGACACAAATTTGTAATTTATCCTTTTTTTAATAAGAAGCGCAGTTTTTCTTTTATTCGTGAAAAATTACATTTCAAATGAGCAAATTAAATTTTTGGACAAAAAGATAGAAGCTACAATAAAATATTTAATAACAAAATTGTTTCTGAATTAGATCTGAAAATTTTCATTCATCCCTTTTTTCTTACGAGACGCGTGAGGAGAATGTGTTAGTCAAAGCCGAAGGAGATTCAGTAAAAAAGAATTCAAGGTCACAATGTTTCAGCGCGAGATAAATATATTAACAAATGCGAAGCGCGAGATCCAACTGATGCGCGCACTAGGTGCAAACAAACTAGTGAGCCGCGCGCGATGAGAATTAGCCCGCGCGGAGGGTAAATTTTCATTTTTATTCTTGAATAATTGTATAAATTGAAAGCTTATAAAATTTAAGTATTTTGATTTCTTAATTAGATAGTCTTAAATTCAGTAGTTTGAAATTCAATAATGTCTAATTTATTAATTGTAAATCTAAGATTTGCGAAATATTAAAAATTCTGAATTAAGGATTTGAAAAATATAACTATTTGAAATTCAACATTATTTGACTGTGGAAAACTTTATAAATGCATACTTTTGTTTTTATTCTGTAGGTTTCACAATAATTGTTTATTGATAACAGAATTATTTTTTAAAGGAATTATCTCCAACCCATAATTAGATAAAAAGCAATATGTGGAAACTGTTGAAATCTCCGGACTCTGTAACAAATTGAAACCCATGATAATAATTATCTTACGAAAATAAGAATTTGTTCAAACATAGTTTACTAGAGCACCGAATAAAGGTGTTTATTACCGATTCTAAATTAATTATTCTGTTCGTCAATAAGAAGGCTAAAAGGAACGAGGTCTCAATCTCAACGAGCATTTTTGATTTTTTGTTTGCTTTGAGTTGAAAATTAACCACGTTTATGAAAAAATAAATCGAATAATATTTAGATGTCGCTTATCTCTGATTGGTCTATTTCCCCAGAAAAATTCATTTGCATCAAAACCGGTAATTCATAATGGAAAACTACACCCAGAAAAATATTTCGTTGAATGAACGAAATGTTGGTTTAATTAACCCTACAATATGGTTATTATATGGACATCAAAATATTTGGTTGACCCAAGAAAATTTCTTGGCTAGTAAAATTTGGTTGATTATACCATATCTTTTGGTTGATGCACGATGTACATTGTGAATGGCTTACCATGGAATTGTGTCATCTTGTCAGAATTATTTAGTAGTTTAGTAAACGAAAATACTAAATATCAGATGACTAGAAAATTCCACGGCAAGCTATCTGCAATGCAAATTCTGTTAGATCCTTTGTTTACTTTATTCAAAAAATCATACTTTTTTAACATAAAATTCCTAGTCACGAAACCGCAGGCACACACAAATATTTAAATAGTAATCTTACGTATTTTTCACTTGATCACTTAATCGCAACCACTTTTAATATGCTTTCAATAATATATTTTGGTTGTATGAACCCATATTTTTTTCGATTCTAGTTCATTTAACCAAAACATTTTCTAACAAAAAAAGCAAATGCGGCCAGCGAAACGGTTTTATTGAATGAAAACAAATTTCGTAATAAAGAAGCGTTAGTTGTGTATTCGTCTTCATGCGAGGTCTCTAATACATTTTAATTATTTTTATGTTCCTAATAGAAAATTATATGAATCAATTTTGCAAAAAATAGTAATTTTGAATGTTCATGTGAATCGCTTTCCAAAAATCTAAAAACAATTTAGATTCGTAATACAGATATTCGAGTCAGTGGAATATATGATTAATTCTTGTTTATAACCAATTTCTTCACATATCTCCTCAAATATGAAAACTAAATAAAAAAATTTGAAAAAAATTAAAATTTATTTTAATGAGTTGCGTCTTTTTTATTATATTTAATTTTGCGTTATGATCTGCTGTTATAGAGAAACAAACACACAACCCCGTGAATCTGCAGGAACTTACAGGCTTTGCAAATAAAAGGCTGTTCTTTTTCGGTCTTCTACATGATGTTTAACACAATTATATCAAATGTATATTGCACTTATTTCTGTACCTGGCCTTGGGAGTGCAATAATAATGTTAGTAGACATTTTATTGAAACTTGTGTCGTCTTTCCATAAATTCAATTTGTTTATTTCCAATGTCATTGTTCACGACTTAAACCAAAAATTCACATCTGAAAGCAAAGAGGTTCTAAAAAAATTTGTAGATATAAGTTAGGTCAAAAATGTTATTATATTGAATGCTGTTGTAGCTTGTGACGTTTTCACAAAAAGTTATTTTTGTTTTGTTACGAATTTATGTTTATGAAGAAAGTTTATAACAAATTTGTAGATTTTTTCTGGGTGAGCAAATTTGGTCTATTCCTTTCTTTCAAAGCTTCTGTGGCTTGGCTAAAAACGTAATTTTTACATTCTCATCTGAATGAGAGGGTATGGGTTTCATGTGAAAATTGTCTTTTGCGGATTTCAACAAATTGTAATGTTTTCAGAACTAGTGATTGAGAAAAAATGAAATTTTACTTCGGTGTCTGTCTGTCGTCATTCTCATCGTTGTCTGTATACCCAATGACTTTCGAAGGTATCAGCGGATTGGATAGCAGCCGAAAAAGGAAACACCTTGAATTAATAAGATGGTAATCACGATTCCACAAAATTGCACAAATTAATAAAATTAATAAAATTAATTTGAGAGTTTGAACCGCTAGTAAATTATAGTAATTAGAGCTCTTTCACACATTTTTCATATTAAAAATCATAATCTCTTACTTAAAAGTTCGTTATATGCATTGACAACAAATTTTCAAAAATAGCAGTTTGAAAAAAAGCTACAATGGTGTTTTAATGTTTTAATCTAATTTTGATTGAAATTCAGGCCACAAGGATTCTTACGTTTTATTTTGCAACTTTTTCATTGAATTAATTAAATAGTCTCCAGTGGATCGCAATTTTCAGCAACTTTCATAAAAAGGTGTGGAAAGATGGGTAACATCTGCCTTACAATACATTCCTTCATTTTATCTGATGTCATATTCTTAACATCACCGCTTATCGTATTTATTTTCATCCTCAAATAATTTCTGTCTGTCTTATATATTTCACGAAGAATCCCAGTGTACTCCAGTATTGCAAAACTGTCACAATTGGATGTTCATAACACAATATATTCTTGGTTTGGCGCGATAATAATTCACCATTTCCTACAAGCATTCGAATTTCTTCATCGGCGGGCAAATAGTATCTTCGAAACTCAAATTGCCGGTTCTAATTTGGCTCGGGAATATGCCGAATATATCCAAGTTGCCCAAGTGCATATCCTAGTACTTTATGAATAGGACTTCTGTCCGGAGGAGAATTGGAGCTGACATGAAGAGGAGGCTGCAGAGGAGAATTCCGGGCAGGTGCATTTTGTCTGGCACAAGAAGAAGAACCAGGATAGCGTTTTCCGTTGGCATTCCATTTGGACTCGAGTGAATCGTTAATCGAAAAAGCATTAAAAAAACCTTATTTCGTCTTCAGTAAAATCATCAACTGCGCCGCTTTTTATTCTTATTTTTATTCGCGAATTATTTTCATCTGTTCTATATATTCCATGAAGAGTGCCAATATAATCCAATACTGCTACTCCATACTCTTTTAGGACTTCCCAACGTTTACTTTTATCCACCTTGCCAAATGCTTCAAACTTTTTTCCGTAATCTGTCTCAAGCTAAATATTTGATCCGTACATGATCTTCATGCCATAAATACACTTTGCACTTCCGATACATTTTTTCCTATCTCCATTACCCTGCGGATAAGTATTTTTGAGTATATTTTTCTTACAGTACTTAAAAAGCTGATACCTCTGTAATTATTGCAATTGCTTTTATCGTGCTTCCTTTTGTATATTGGTACGATAATCGCTTTTTTCTACTCGTCTGGACTTCCCCTACCTCGATACCTAAATTTATCAATTTGCACAGCCAGTGACGTATGAGTTTGCCACTGTATTTAAGCATTTCCGTGCTAATAGTGTCTACACCAGCAGCCTTACTATTTTTTAAGTTCTTAATTATATCTCGAACTTTAGTGAAACATACTTTATCAATTGGGTTTTCTTATTCAGTATATTCTATGTCGCAGTTATGTTGCCCTATATCTTTACCTCCTAATAATTCTTTAAAAGAGTCTTTTACAGCGTCTACTATCCCGTCTGTATTATATAGCATTTTACCTTTGCTGTCTCTCATGCTGACAAACTCTGTATTTTTGCTTGCCTACAATTTTTCAAATATAATTTTTTTGCTTTTGCTCAAAGTCGTTTTGTATTTTCTTCTCTTCTTCTGTTCTGATTTTATCTTTACTCCCCTTGACTAGTCGTTTAACTTTCGTATTATTGTATCTGTAAACTTTTTTGAGCCTCTTTCTCTCCACATCGCTAGGACATATGATGTTTAATGTTCTCTTGAATGGTTCCTTCTTTTCCTGTCGGACTGCTTCAATTTCATTATTCCACCATGCATCATCAGACTTTCTTCCTACGACTGACGTACCACACACTTCAGTCGCAGTTTTAACAATAATATCCCTACCATAGTCCATGCGCCTTCTATATCATTATTGCTTATATGTGCTTCCCAACTTGCCCTATCTATGCGTTCGTTTAAGTTATTCTCAAAATCTTTTCGCGCTTCCGGTTTCTGTTAATTTTCAAACACAATCCGCATTTGTTTCGTTTGTTTGGTTCTCTTTCTTCTCCATAGTAATCTTACGTATTTTTCACACGATCACTCAATTTTAATCGATTCTGTTTTCGCACTTATTTTGATTGATTTTTCTATAGAAACAGAGACATCTGCGATGAGCGACCTCTAAATATATTCCGATTGATTATCACTTTATTATAAGATTAATATTCTATTTTATTATTTGGACGAACTTCGTACTTTTTTGCACATTTATATATTTTTTGGTAGTTTTAAGTTTCTGCAAGAATATACAAGACAAAAACCCAAGAATCTACAGAATTATTGCACAGACCTTTCAAAAGTAAACGTCAGAGCATCGACAACTGTAATTTTCTGAATGTGAATTCTCTGTTGTTAAAGCTCCTTCGGCTTGAACGAAAATATTCTCATCACGTATCTCGCGCGTCGTACTTGAGATTGTCTAACATGCGAACTCTTCTACATTATGTTTAACACTATTATATCAAATATATATTACATTTATTTCTGTATTTGGTCTTGTGTTGTTTTTTTTGCATCAAATTTTATTCTTAGCTACCCTGAAAATTCATTGGCTTCTTTTTATAATTTAAAAAGTGCTCTTCCTATAGAACAAACAATAAGAATGTTATTAAACATTTGATTGAAACTTGTGTCGTTTTTTTCATAAATTCAATTAGCTTATTTTCAATGTCATTGTTCACGACTTAAAAAAAATTTGCATCTCAAAGTAAAGTGAATCTAAAAAATGTGTAGATATAATTCAGGCAAACAATTGTATTAAATTGAATGTTATTGTAGTTTATAACGTTTTTCAAAAAGTTCATTTTTTTTTATTTGAATTTATTTGGTTTGTCTGAAAACCTCATTTTTCCATTCTAATCTGAATGAGAGGGTTATCGTTTTATGTGAAAATTATCTAGTGCAATAAAAGGTTGAAATACACGAACAAAAGTTAGGGTAATAATAAAAGCAAATGTATTCTGTTTAAAATGAGGCTTCTTATACATAAAGTGTAACCGGCGACATCGGGTCATGCTCTCGCAACAATAATCTGCGCCCGACGGACTGTTTTCATGGTGGTCTGATTCAAGCAACATATACCCGTAGTCATAAGGTATAAATCACACTCGCATAGTGCACATCGAAAAAAGCCGAGCGAGGACCGCTAAAAACCAAACGCACTTCGTACATTCTTAAACTCATATTAAAAGCTACAGATATGAATCGCTATTTTCAACACTCCCACTCGATGAATAGCTGTATAAAACATGTTTCTCAGAGGTAAACTAATATTGTGTATTAATATGCTTGGAGCGCTTAGAAGAAGCTGAATTCTTTACCGATACTATAGCAGCTTGATTATCACAGTAAACATTTGTAGGCAGATTTTGAGTACAATTTTATTCAGTGAGAATACGCCGGAGCTAGATAACTTCTTTAATTATAGAACCTAAAGCTATGAATTCAGCTTCTGTCGATGAAGTAGCGACGTGGATTGTTTCTTTGACAGCCAGGCCACAAGACTATAATTTAAATCACCTGCTCTAAATATGAGCTCTGAGTATAAACGCTAAATGAGGTCTTGTCGTTACCATTAAAAACATACGTAAACCAATTGCCTCTCCGTAAGAAAACAATCCCTCTTTTCTTCCCTCTTTTTTTAAAAAACAAAACATTTAATTTTGCTGGTACGTTATAGTAATTAGAGCCCTTTCACAGGTTTTTAATATTAACAATCATTATCTCCTACATAAAAATTTGTTATTTGCATTGACATAAAATTTTCAAAAATAGCAATTTGAAGAGAAAAATACAATGGTGTTTTAATCGTTTAATTTAATTTTGATTCAAATTCAGGCTACAAGGATTATTATGTTTTAGTTTAAAATTTTTTTATTGAATTAATTATACAATCATATTCTTAACTCCACCGCATATTATATTTATTTTTATCCTCAATAGATTTCTATCTGTCTGATATATTTCGGGAAGAACCCGAGTATACTCCAGTATTGCAAGAACGTCCCCATTGGATATTGATAACACAATATATTATTGTTCTGGCGTAATACAAATTTACTATCTCCTACAAGCAATCGAGTTTCTTTATGGGCGGGAAAATAGTATCTTCCAAACTC
>CAKNWW010349835.1:952-11007 GCA_932074435.1 Andricus kollari | reverse complement strand
CTCCTCTGAGCCTGTCCAACTCTGCGCAAAAGTGAGGCCCTGTGTTTCGAGGGCCTTCTGCCGTTTCAGCTTCCTGTTTGGGAGAGTTTCTCCGGAGTCCTTCTTCCTCTTGCCTATAGGATGAACCTGAAGAGTTGCTCTAGGTGAAGTTACTTTCAGCCACTGTCTCCTGTGGGGTGCCGTGGCTGCTGTTTGCGAGCCACGCTTTGCGGTCTTTCCTTCTTTGTGCTCCGCTACGTTGCCTCTTCCTCACGGAGAGTTCGGTTGGCTGCACTTCTACCATGTTGACAAAATGGTCGCCATCATTATTAGGAGTTCGCCCCGCTTGCATGGGGCGGGTTTACATACTATGGGATTCGACATGGTGTCCAAAGTCACCGTCAAGACACCTCCATTGTGACCTCGGCCTGTCCGCCCCTACTGGGGCGGGGGCAGGCCGGGTTGTTTAAGGATTTGTTAAACCTGGTGCTATTCAACCCTTAACACGGCGATCACATCATAGCTTGGGAGGGTCAGTTCCCCAGAGTAGCTACACCTCGCGATGCAGTCTCTCCGGTTCACCTATTCTAGATCTATAGTCCGATGAGACACGTAAGCCCTCTCACTAGCTACAAGGTTCCGCGATCCCTATGGAGAGAATATTCAAATTGACAGTAAATAAATTTAACGCATTACTACTGTGAACAGAAACAATTTGAAATTATTTATTTTTATATATTGTTTTCAGTTTTAACTTGAAATTATAATTGACGTTTACCAGGAATAACTTTATCAGATTTTATTGTTCTAATTGTTAATTGAGAATCGCCTAGTATTGAAACCAATTTTATCAAACATTATTCTTTATTTCGTAAGTCATAAATCATATTATCATATCATAAATTGACTTGCATTTTAAAGTTTTTGTTTCTTCTACGTGCCAAAAATTTGGTTTGCAAAGATTTGGTCGATTGAAACCAATTTACGGTTAATGTAATCAAAGCACATTTTCTTGATCATTTGTGTCATTTGTCAAATGTAATGAAAAAAATTGTTATTGAAATAACCAAATATGCCGAAATATTAAAGAAAATAATTTGTTTTCAAACAAACAATCAAGGAGTCTGAGTTTATAAAAGACTAATTCACATAGAGAAGATTTGAGATGCCACATAAAAGTAACTACATTTGAATTGCTGATATCGTGACCTAATTATTGAATTAAATAATGATATTGAATTATTTTGCTGGATGGCGAAGGGGGACGGGGAGGTAGTTCTAAACATCAATAATTCTACATCCCTAGTAGCAAGATAACTGCAGACTGGCACCAGCTGGGCGCCAGAAAAAGATGAATCTGTTTGCATCCTGGCGCCCGGCTGGTTCCGCTTTGGCGTGCTGTTCTGGCGCCAGAGTCTGGTATAGCAGATCCTGGCCCAGACTGGTCATGATATACACCAGACACAATTAAAATAACGTAAAATGGTACTAAATAGCTTTCTGTAATAGTTTTACCATAGTTTAAGAGCACTGGCGACACACTAGTGGAACTATGCACGGCCGTGTTATACGCAAAACGGAAATCGGGAAGAGTTTTATCCCAATTACGATGGTCACCTTCTACGAAGGAGGATATCATGGTTTTAAGCACACGATTAACCCTCTCAGCCGGATTAGCTTGAGCATGATACGAGGGGGTATTCGCGTGCCTAATCCTTAGTTCCGATGCGGCCTTAGAAATCAATTTGTTCACAAACTCTGTGCCATTAACCGTGAACATTACTTCAGGAGTTCCCCATCTAAAAATAACTGTGTCCTTAAATGCCTTCTGGACACTGGAGGCATTGGCCTTACGAAGAGCCATGACTTCGATCCATTTAGTAAACATATCTTGGAAAACCAAAATATACTGGCAACCAGAACGGTTAGGTGGGAGCGGACCCATTATATCGGCCGCTATTACCGCCCAAAGGCTGCTCGATCACTCGCTTACCCATCAGACCCACGGGACCTGCCTGGTCTACTTTCATCTTTTGACAACTTTGACATGCTCTGACATATTTTGCCACGTCATTGAACATGCCAGGCCAATAGTGAAGCAGCGAAAAACGCTGGAATGTTTTATCCACACCTAAGTGGCCAGACGTCGTAATATCATTAGCTTCACTCATTGCCCTGTCACGAAGTTCCAAAGGCAAAACCAGCTTCCATGCTTCTAGGTCGGGTAACAATGAATCGGTAAAGTGGTCTGGGCGATGACAATACAGACGGTTTCCCTCTAATTTTCAATCCGGAAATTGATGTGGCATTTCTTGGACCAATTTCGTTCTTCGGATATACCAAAGATCATCAGTCTCGCCGATGGCACATACCACCTCAGAGTCCGGTTCAAACATGCGCGAGAGCGCGTCTAGCACATGGTGAAAGGCACCTTTTCCGTGTTTAATCTCGAAATCGTATTGTAACAGCTTAAGGACCCATCTACCTAATCTCCCAGTAGGATCTCTTAAGTGATAGAGCCATCGGAGACTACTATGCTCCGTAATCACTACAAAGTGATAGCCCTCCAAATAAGGTCTAAACTTTTCGACCGCCCATACCACCGCTAAGAATTCTTGCTCCGTAACGGTGTAGTTTTTTTCGATGCCTTGCATCGATCGACTAGCAAAGGCTATGACGTGTTCCACGCCATCCTGGATTTGGATGAGGACGGCACCCAGACCCGTACTACTTGCGTCGGCTTGTAAACAAAACGGCAATCTGAAATCTGGTCTAGATAACGTGGGAGCGGAAATTAATGCGGATTCAAATTCTTGGAAGGCCTTTTCTTGGTCTTCCCTCCACTCGAACCTTCGCTTTTTCTTTAATAATCGATGGAGTGGTACTGCCTTCTGAGCGAAATCCTTTATGAATCGCCTGTACCACGATACCGTACCCAGAAATCGTCTAAGTTTGTGCACAGTAGTAGCAGCCGGATAGGATGTTATTGGCTCGACCTTTTCCGAGTCAGGGCGTATTCCCGTTTTATCTACCACATATCCGAGATATCTTACTTGACTACAACCGAATTCGCTTTTATTGGGATTGGCGGTAAATCCGGCATTGAGTATCACATCCAAGACTTTCTCTAACCAATACATGTGCTCCTTAAAGGTTTCATTGACTACAATAACGTCGTCCATGTACGCAAATGCATGGGGCTCAAATTCCGGTGATATCAGTTGATCCAGCAGACGTAGGAACGTCGCTAGAGCTCCCGATAGCCCGAATGGCATCCGATTGTAATGATAGAGCCCCTTGCCTGATACTGGGAAAGCAGTGAATTTCTTACATTCATCGGAGAGAGGAATCTGATGGAATGCCTGACTAAGGTCAATCTTAGAGATATATCGCCTGAATGGGATGGTGAATTGCCGCCATGTTTCCCACTTTTCCCGGTTGAACCTATACCAATGCTGAGCGGGTGGTTTTAATAAAAACGGGAGCGCTCTTAACAGATCCTCGTCTAATAAAGAACTGCCCTTCCTACATTCCTCGATCTAGGTCAGGAATTCCTCGGCACTGCTATCGCGCTTTCTATTGTAGCTGATATTCCATTTTCGCACAATAGAATGAATATCATCCCTACTTTTCTGACCTATACCTGTCGGCAATCTGCTTACTGGATAAGGAGAGGACATCTGGATTCCTGATCGGTCATCCAGATGTCTGTAGGGAATATTATTCGTGCAAAAGGGATCATCATTTGGCACAAAAGATTCAAAAAATGGATTAGTATTTGGTAAAGTGGCCGTGACATAACTCGCATTCGAATGAGTTTCCTCCTCTCGACGTCTCGAAAAGTTTGGGAAACTCACCAAAGGCAAGTCCTTCTCAAGGCCACTTATTGAAGCGCGATCAACTGTGAACGGAGTTATCCTGATTCCAGTTGACTGAATCATTTCCGGAAAGGCTGTAGGGATCATAGTCGAACGACTCGCGGGTGTGTACAAGGGTGCGGTGTGTGTAAGCGGAGAGACCGTAACCACGTTCGTCAAGCTACGTGCGAAAGTTACGCTACCACCAGTCGTTGCCGGTGTGAACAAGGGTTATGTAACCGCAAACGTGGTGTACTCCGTTGAGAAGCCCGCTGGCTGTACGCGCGGCGTCGTCATAGGATCGCTGAGAGTCGTTGGAGTGACTGCATTTGTTTCGTTACGCGAAACGTGAAGCCTTTCGATCTCGGCTACCAAGTCTCGTTCCCCACTCTCTTCCCATGACTGATGCATGTGACGGCAATGTTGGTGGAACCTTACTAGGCGCCACCTGATCGCCATGTCTTCTCCATCAGTGGATAGGTCGAGATAGCCCAACGTTTTCCGCAGTTCCTCTTTAGTCAGAGAACTTGCCCAATTTATAATTGAGTCTGTTGTTTTGCCCACAACCTATCTACGTTAGTGGTAGAGTTCTCCATTTTGAAAGCTGAAAATCCCTACTCTAATCCTGAAATCGCGAAAATCCTATCAAAATCGTAAAAATCTCACGGAAATTCTTAAAATTTCAGAATCCCGAACAATTCCGTACTACCAGACCGAATTCCGACGATGCTCACGGAATTCTAAAGAGAAATTCTCAAACAAATCTCTAAATTCCATTAAATTCGAAGAAGCCCTAGTAAGATTAGGAATTTAAAGCAATTCCTAAAAATTCCGTACTAATAGCCCAAATTATTCCCGAGATAATGCTCTTCAACAATCTCCGATAATGAAAGAAAAAATCCCGAACTCACTCCCGAAATACCGAAAATTCCGTACAAATAGCCCGAATAATTCCCGAGATAATGTTCTCGAACAATCTCCGATAACAAAAAAAAAGAAATCCCCAACTCACTTCCGAAATACCGAAAATTCCGTACGAATTGCTGCAACACAATACATTCCTAACCACATGTCACATATAAATACATCACATTATTATATTAATAATACATTGTATAAACCATCAAATATTTCAATAAAATCGCTGGATATTTTATAATGTTTACAAGGTTCAATAAATTGAACCAACAACAATCAGCTCTTCAAGGTGCCTAATATATTATATTCAGTTGGTAAACATACTTAGTACGTTTGAAGAATCTGGAAATATCCGGTTCTAAAAGTCAGGTAAAATCAAAATGGCCGAATTAATCATGGTTTGGTAGTTAAATTCGAGTTTCTAAACTCCAAAAAAAAAAAAAAGATTGTAATTTTCTACAAAAAATTGTGTCCCATCTTTAGCTTTTGTGGCCCCACGTTGGGCGCCAATTTTGCAACGACTTTCCCAGTCTTATTGGACACAAGCTGGGAGCATCGCCACAAAACGTCAGCAGCAACGTAGGAAGAGAAAAGTAGTTCTGTATTTGTTAGGCGCCAGACACCTCTTCGGCGTCACTCCAAAAATTGTTCCACACAAAAAATTGTTTTGCACAATATAAAGTCTATTATAATAAGTCCCTAACTCAGGGAGAGGGATTTCGTGAAGGCGAAAAAAAAACAGTCCAAAAATTTAGTTAAAAAAAAGGAAGATATAATAATTCTATGAAAATTTGATTACAGTGGTAAAAAAGACAAGGATGACATGTGAATTTAATAAAACAAAAAAAAAGGATTCAAATCCAAACCATGACTAACATTTTGGGTACTCAGATTGCCAAAAACAACGAGAATCCCTTTAGGCACACTAATAAACTGCTTATAACGAGCTGAAAGAAAATCAATACACTAATTGCTTAATCCTAAATTAAAAAGAAATCTATCAAAGAAGACGAGGTCGACTACACCAAACATGGTGTCTGCCTGAGTAACAGATCAAGTCAGTTATTCTGAACGCGACATTTTCTTTTCCCCTCAAATTTTAGGTCTACCTAATATAAAAACAACTGCCAATAAAGAACTCAAAACTCACTATACCTCATAAACCCCAGAACACATAGAGAAACGAAAGATATGACGCCTACCTCAAACGTCGGAATCCCAGAGTCCTCCTTATTTTATGACGCCAATCCGGCAGGAAATGGACTCGTCCAAGTAATTTAGTAGTTATCCGACGTTCTTCTCACGTAACTCGTCGATGGCCGACACGAAACTGAACTCTCCGGCGTCGTCTCCTCGCTAATCCCTTCCTTCTCGCGCCACAATTCTCGGCCCAGTCGGTGCTGCCCTCTCAAGCTGTATTTCGGGAACTCTGGTCGATGGAATTCGGTCCGCCGTTATGGTATGTGGAACGCCGGCCGGTGTGATGGCTGCCTCCGTGTTTTGACAAGTGTCGAGCCTGGCATGGCTACCAGTTATTTTGCCAATCCTTGAGACTTGGATTAATAGGTAGTGGTTCGCTCGACATCCCCATGGGCCCAGTGATGATTAAGTGACCGTGGGTGCGTGAGAGTGACGTCAATCTGGTGGTAGGGAAATGGTGCGAATGTGTGGTCGTCATAGTGGATGGTAGTGTTCTTCCCTGCCGGATTTACCCAAGAGATGGACTCTGATTCCGGATATTAATGTAGGACGTCAGGTACTCCTTACTCTATGACTCCAGGTACCTAATTTACTTAATTACTAGTGACAGGTAAGCCAGGCCTGCCCAAACTGGGCAAACCGACTCATTTGCCAGGTGGGATATTAACACCACCACCGACCTCTACTCATTCAACTTCACGAGAGCGATTACCCCCCCAGCCTCTGGACCCGAGAAGAGAGAAGTGGTGGTGGAACTCGAACATGTGGCAAATGAGTCGATTTCCCCAGTTTGGGCAGGCCTGCTGTAAGCTGTAGAGTGTAGAATGTAGAATATAACTATATATATTCAACACGAGAGTAAAGGTATAGACTATAGTAAGAACGTTGTAACCTGTAGCGAGTACTGTGTAGCCAGAGACTGTAGAGCATAGAAGCACGTGGTAGCTGGAGGACATCGCTATAGATATACTGAAAACGTGGTAAGCCATATAGTATATCTATATATACTCGTGACGTAGGCGTACGCAGCTACGTCCAAAGATACACCGACGTTGGCATAGGCCCTACATAAAAACCCAAAGGACCAGCATGGGTCAGTTTTTCAGTTTCCAGTTCCAGTTACAAGTTATACTTCGGTTCAACGCGTTTCTCTATTTTCTACGATTTTCTCGGATTCGACTGTCCAGTGTTTAGTGTGTCAACCGGTATTTCTCGCGCATTAGTGTGTGTGCCCTTGTGACAGTGTTGTGCACTGGGAAACCCGACCGTGGGATTTCCCATCTTTTGGAATACTTCTTACCCATTGAATCCAAAATTGGACCAACCAGTGAAACCCTTTTTATAAAAACCAATTGAGGATTTACCCAATACATCAAGTGCATAACCCCTTCTCCTACACCACTATTCATAGAACGCAGAAAGAACCAACATCTATATCTTATTTGATTATTCAATCAAATAAATAAATCGGTA
Organism: Andricus kollari; assembly: GCA_932074435.1. NCBI lineage: Eukaryota > Metazoa > Arthropoda > Insecta > Hymenoptera > Cynipidae > Andricus > Andricus kollari. The sequence continues at coordinate 3,580 of CAKNWW010349835.1, read as the reverse complement.
AGTCTTAATTTAAGTAAATCTTAAATTCATTTATCTAACTCCCTTGACCCATAATATATTAGTTTCCTTTATTTGAAAGGTACTGGCCAAGGATTAGAGAAAAGTCTGCAAGTCTTCCTTCAACTTCTGGTGTTTAGCTCTTTGTAATTAATAAGTTTTAATTTTGCTTTTATAGAAAAAATTGTTGAATCTTAATTATAATTTGATTATTCGCTACTCTTTCCTCTTCCCTGCGCGAGATCTTCAATCTCAACCAAAACGAGGAACTCAATTAAGGAGGAAGTATTTTACGTTTTCCATGACGTAACATAGTCCAGGTTCAGGTGAATTCACGTGACTTCAGAGATTTCAGGAGTTTTCAAGAGACTTCAAGTGAATGCAAGTGACTTCAGATATTTCAGAAGACTTCAAGTGACTTCAAGTAAATTCAAGTGACTTCAAGTGAATTCAAGTGACTTCATGTGAATTCAAGTGACTTCAAGTGTCTTCACATATTTCAGGAGATTTCAAGTGACTTAAAATGAATTCAAGTGACTTCAAGTGAATCCAAGTGACTTCAAGTTAATTCAAGTGACTTCAAGTGAATTCAAGTGACTTCAAGTGACTTCAGATATTTCAGGAGACTTCAGGAGATTTCATTACAAGTGTGCACCTGAATTCACGAGTTGTCAACCCCTCGTGTACCAAAAATATACATTGCACACAAATTTAATTCATTTTAATGAATTTATTTAAAATTTTGCTTTTCAGCAAAACTATTTTCATGAAATTCAGCTCAAGATTTAAGACGAAAAGGGAATTTTCATTATACTTGTTTTTAAATTAAACATGAACTAAAGTTATTTCAAGCTAACAAATGTGCGTTGTTAAAAACGATTTATAAAATTGAAGTAAATATTGTATTGTTAATTATAACCAGTTTTGGAAAAGAACTCAAGGTGAACTTTTGAAATAAATATTTCACAATTTTCATTGTATATTTAACAACAGTTTTTGGGGCTTAATGCTTTTCTCTCTCACTTTAGGTAGAAGTTGAAACTATTATTTAATCCTAATGCTGTAGGGTTTATTTGATTCCTTAAAAGATTCTCTGCAAATCTCATTAGTACGTTTTTATAGAAAAACTTTTATTTCGGAATTATAAAATCGTTATTTTTGTGAACAATAGGTTTTCATAAATAAAATTTTTCCAATAAAAATGTACCAATAAGATTTGCGGAGAATCTTTTAGGGAATAAAATGAGAGCTACAGCATCAGAATTAAATAAGAATTGCATTTTTTACCTAAAGAGAAAAAGAAAAGCATTAAACTCTGAATAGTTATTGTCAAATAAAGAAACCCCAAAATATTTTTTTCAAAAGATCACTTCGAGTTCTTTTAAAAAATTAGTTGTAATTAACATCAGCATATTTTCCTGGATTTTATAAATCCCTTTCAACAAGTTTCATTTTTTGAACTTGAAATAACATGCGGTAAAAGCATATGTATGTTTAATACTTACATGTATTTAAAACATGTTTCATTCTATAATTAGGCATTATTTTATTAATTTTACCTACCTCCTTTATAAGAAGTTCATTAAAACACATAATTAGTTTATTAAAATATTGGAAAATCCGACATGAATTTAAATTAATAAATAAATGAAGTAAATATTATATTATCTTTTATAATAAAAAATATTATGAAGTTTAGACTATTTTGTATTCGGATATTTAAAAACTACACAAATAATTATATGTGTGATTTAATTGCGCATGAATAATAATTTGTTGTGGTTAATAGGAATGCATGGGGATTTACGTCTAAAAGCAGTGAATTTTACGATTTTCTCAAATTTTTTTAAACTCAAAACATTTAAAAAATTTTGTTAAATCATTTTTTTTAACAATATTTTCCACAGGCCTCCAAGTGAAGTGGCATGGGGCTGACTATACCTACGGTAATGAACGTGAATGAAGCTTCCGATACTAAACCTACGTGAAATGGAAAACTTTTCCGAAATACATAGATGGCGGCGCTAATGTTCGATTGCACGAAATTCAAAACAAAAATTAGAATTTGTGGAGGTTTAAGTTGAGTCTGCACATGAATATAAGTAATTTTTCGAATTCAAGTAAAAAAGTAAGTCAGATTCTTTACTTCAATTCTGTTTTAATTTCACCAAGGCTAGCAAATGAGAAAGCATTGGTTTAATATGTATGATGTATAAATATTGAAGTAGTGGATTTATTGCAGGTACAGGAGATACACCTTGGAATAGAAACTACGTAGAGTGTTTTAAATAATTTTAAAAAAGTAATTGTCTGTTGAAACCGACGATTACTTCGTCCGCCAAAAAGGGACGAATTTATACTCTCGGGTGTACCTTGGAATAAAAAAGATATTGAGTGTCTGGACTTAAGTTTGTAGGCTGGGGACCTGGGGTAAACTACTAAAAAAAGATAAAATAAATTATAAGAGGCATTCTCTGGAAAACGGGCCAGCCTGAAAAAATAGAATAATTTTTTTTTATTCAAAATATGGCTTTTTGTAGTAAATTCTCTAAGTTTTCGAATAGAAAAAATAAAAAAATATGACCGCTGCGCGGGCACATTCTCATTGCCCGCTACACGCGCGGCTCGCTT
>CAKNWW010349823.1:9789-21351 GCA_932074435.1 Andricus kollari | reverse complement strand
TTTCGTAAATGAACTTCTAAGAAGTTACATCAGGACCCCAAGTGCCTAGCAGCAGCTGCGTACATTTATAATCCAGGTTTCAAGATAGATAAACGTTTATTTTTCGGTCTGCTAGCCTTAAAAAATTGACTTTCTCGCTCTTCCATTTTTTACAGAATTTTCTTAAAACTAACCCACATCCATTCACACCTTTTTTTTAAGACCATTCGCTCTTGTTGCCTTGCCTTCCGCGCTTCGCTTCGCACGTATGTCCCTACTTTATCTCTTTTAATCGCATTGCCAAACAATGCCTCCGGGCTAATACCGTATAGTTATATACTATTTACAATATTTACATTTCACTTATATCTTCTTCCTCTATTTACAATCTCTTCTCCATTCCTCCTTCTCCTTCCTTCTCTTCTTCTCCATCTTACTCAACACCCATTTCACCAATGCTATTGACCTTTAGTCCCATATTTCATGCATTAATACTTTCATGCTTATCCCATTCCTTTCCACATCCTCGTCCTCCTCCAACCAGTGCTCCACTCTTGCATTCCCCTTCCCGCACAATTCACGCATCCTCTTTTCCCTAGAAAGCAAGAACCTATTAAAACTCTCCATGAACCCACAACTCATTCTCGCTATAAGCTCCTGACTTCCTTTCTCTCCTTTCTCGAACAAATATTGCGCTCTCTCTCTTGGCATTATCCACCCATAGTTCCGGTTAAACCTTGATTCTCTTATTCTTCCCACCTCTGCTTCCTTCCCTCTCTCCATTCTGTTTCCTTAATCATCGTATACACCTTCCTCGTGCATCCTTGTCACTTCATCAATCTGCAGTCCATTCGTTCTAAAATACATTTCCCTTTTAAACTCCATCATCCCACCCACTCTCCTGTTCTCCTTCTCCCACCAACACTCCCTTACTAGCTTACTCCCCCCTCTTCCGAAAATTTCTCCTCATGTTCATACGCAAGACTCCCTGCTATAATCCCTAAACTCATTCTCCTAGTCTCCCTCCTTAAAATATAATAAGGGTAGTATCCCCCTTAATGTCCAATTTACATACCTCTTCTGTATCCTATTTACCTCCACAATAATCTTCCACCCCACAACTTCACTTCATAAAATAAGACATTCATGACTAGCGATTCGAACAATTTCATTCTCCTTCCAAAATTATCTGCGAACATCTTTCCTAGCCCCCTCCGAAACAGGAATCCCAGATACACAAACTCTTTCACCTCCTCCACCGCCTTTTTCTCCCACCTCCACTCACCTCCAGTATACCTTCCACCTCCTTTCCTGAACACCATAACCTCTTTATCTTCCTGAAGGTCCCTCGCTTTTTTCCAACAGCACAATGTCATCCGCATACGCGATTCACAATATCCTAACCCCTCCTACTGCCTCAATCCCCTATCCAGCCAGAAACTTTCCGAAATTCCCTCTTCTCCTTTCACGCTATCTTTCGTATCTTCATATACCTGCCTTACCCTTTCGATCAGGCTTCCCTCCACTTCCCTTTCCTCCATCGCCTCCCATAACATCCCCCTATCCACTGAAGGAATCGCGCCCTTGAGATGCATAAAAAACGCGTAAACTTTCGACCCCCTCTTCTCTAATTCTTCATCCACCACGTAAATATTGTCGATAGTGCTCCTGCCCTCTCTTAAAGCCAGCTTGCTTCTTTGGCAATATTTCTTTCCCCTCGAAATACTTCCGGAGCCTATCCGGCAACACCATCGCGTATACCTTTTACGCCGTATTTTATCATTTTCTCGCCTATCCTTATCCTCTTTCTTGTGCAGTAGCACAATCAACCCCGCTCTCCATCCTATTGGAAATCCTTACCTGCTCCATATTTTCTTTACTACCCTCTTCAGTCTCTCCTTAACCTCTTGTATGCTAAACAGCTAGGCTTTGTTCTCTACCCCGTCCAGCCCTGCTACCTTAGACCTTCTTAACTTCCTTATCTGCTTCTCTATCTCCTCATCATTCAACTCCTCCCCCTTTACCTCCCTCGTTATCCTTCTCCCTTTATCTCTGTTCCGTGAATCGAAGCATTGAGAAAATTCTGTAAAAAACTTCATCCACTTCTCACTCCCCATCTTCTCGCTCATGCCCACCCTACATTTCCTTAAACTATTTATGATCTTCCACGCATCCCCTTCTGCCTTAACACTTCTTAACTACTCTTCCAAATCTTTCTCCTTCTCCTGTTCATTCTTCTTGCACATCAACCTAAAATGGCGACTCGGTTGCTAACGACAAATGACGGCACGTTGCCTGGATAGGTTATATCTATAATTTTGAGTCGTTTTCTCTCACAGTGCAAGTTTATGTTCTCAAATTACAAAATTAAGAGCTTTGAAATTGGAATTTTTCAAATGGTTAAGTATATTCGTACTCGTTAGATACTGAACAATTTTTTTATTTTTCCAGTCTAGAAAACATAACCTCAACGGAGAATCATACGATTTTAAATAAGATAATAATTAGTTTTACTGCCGAAACTCAAGGGTGGAATTTAATTGGGTATTGTTGTGTTCAACAAAATTAATTAAAATTGCCAAGTTCTTGAACAAAGTTTTTGTTTCATAGAATTGAATTTTCTCATTTTTCTCGCAAGCAACAACAGCTTCGAAAAATCTTGCATCGTATGCGAGAAGAATTCAAAAATTGTATTTCAGAAGTAGGGTTTTCCAGAAAATCCTATTTATAATTTCTTATTGATGATTTATTTCCAATAGTTTTTCCCGTCAAAAAAACAAATCCTTTAAACTGAAAGGTGTGCAACTATCAAGTCCTTTATTTTGACATTCTACGATTTCGAATAAGTTAAGAAACCAGAAAGTGTTATGCATAAAAAAGATAAAAAGTTTGTTTTTGGAAACTGCAAAAGGTACATCTTTCTTGCCGAGAAAAAGAAGATGTGCAATCTTGTAAAATACTTGTAAAATTTCGATGCTACTGTGAATCAGAAACAATATTATATTTTAGTTTCAATCTGTTTACAAATAAAAATTATTTTGTGGACGATATTCGCCTATAGCTACTGTTTCAAAATTCGCTGCGATTGGGCGGTTCCTGCTTAAAGGAGATTCGTTGATTTCATCTTGGGTCATATCTTCCATCGCGCCACTGTACATGTTTATTTTCACCCGCTTTTGAGCATGAGTTTCATTTTCATATCGTATTGTATATATTCCACGGAGAAATTTATGATTTCGGTCCAATATTGCAAAAATTTCACCATTGGATGTTGATAGTACAAGTTTTTCTTCGACTGACATTGGTCCCAGGGAATTATGTTTTCCTCTCAATTGAAGTTGTTGATCACGAGAAAAAGTGTATTTTCGAATTTCTAATCGTCGGTTCGGATTTGTGTTGGGAATGAGATGAACAAGTTTTAATTGTTCAAATTGCAATCCACCTAATCTTATACGATGGTCACTGACAGGAGGAGACGTGGGATTGGCATGAGGAGACATGGACCTGAAATGAAGCGGAGAAAGCCAAGACTGAGGCCCAGTAGGAGGATGGGAACTTTCAGGAGATTTATGCCTGTTTGGAGAATCAGAACATCCGGAACGAGGAACGACAAAAATAGGGTCGCAGTCCATCTCTAAACTCAACTCTGCAACAAGAAACAGAGTACTAAAATGTGACTTCGTCCGGCACACTTTGTGTATTTCGGATTTAAAAGTGTGTAGTCCGACCGATTATTTTTCTTTTTACAAACATGATTTTTACCCGTTTTAACCTTGGAAATTATGTGTTTAGGTATTTTCATGACTGTATACGTTATTCGCTTTAATTTCGTATTTCGCTCTTCGTGAAAAACAGCCGGCAAAAAACTTCTTTGCCGGCACCGTGATTCATGAGAATGGATTACCTTGATAAGTTCTTTCTTAGAAAAAAAAGAGTTTTTAGTAAAGTACCTAGATCTTATGGAACAGCTATGCGCGTCTCGACGCGACATTTGATTGATAGAAAAAGAGGATGCGAAAAGAGTGCTCGGCAATTTTATGGATCCTAATAAAAATGGCAACGGAGACATGTTGGTTAGTTTATGTTCAGAAAAGGGCTTGTTTCGTACAAATACTTGGTTCAGCCATAAAATGATCCACTTGCACACCTGGTGCAGAGGATATAGCCACATTATAATTGAATTTGATGTTGCGGATAAAAGACTTAGCTAGCTAGTAAAAGATACAAGGGTTATAAGGGATTATGAATGTAAAACGGATCATCACATCTTAGTTTCAGAAATGAAGTTAGGTACAGGATGGAGAAGAGAGAGAAACAAAGAGACGAAATAGAGGCGAATCAAGATTGAGAATTTACAGAAACCGGAAGTGAAAATAGATTGTCAGAATAGGATATACAAATGCATAGATAGAGCAATTTGGGAGGCTCTAATACGCAATAAAGATACAGAGGGCACATGGACTATGCTCCGGCACATTATTGTAAGAAGTTCGACTGAAGTATGTGGTACTGCGGTTCTAGGAAGAATGCACTGAGTAACCAACATGCTTCGAGACACTCATATATTTATAACCTAGGCGATTGCATGTGATTGGTCCATTTTGAGCAGTGGGGGTTGGCGCGTGTGACAAGGGTGGGGCTGCTAATATGAATGAAGGCTGTGTAATCTTGTAGTTCTGAGTTAAATAGGACTCAGACCTCAACACCTCTGAGAATATGCAGAAAAAGCCTAAATTACTATCTTTGAGTGAGAAAGTAAAACTCATTCAATGTGTCGAGAAAGAAGTTAAAAAGAAGGAGGACATTGCTGCTGATTTCGAAATACCTGCTAACTCTCTGTCATCTGTTATTATTAGGAACAAGGAGAAGATTTTGGTTGCTGATGATAATTCATGTTTCTATCCGGATCGAAAGCGCAGTAAGACATCCCGCTTTCCACTTTTAGAAACATAGCTGGTGGAATGGATGAAATCCGCTCGAAACCAGAATATTCCCTTATCTGGTCCTATAGTGCAAAAGAAAGCTGAATTTCTTGCAGCTCACTTAGGATACAAGGATATCAAAGCTACCTCTAGATGGCCAGAAAAGTTCAAAAAACGGAATGGAATTGTGTACAGGACATTAAGTGGCGAAAGTTCTTCTGTTTTGGAAGAAGATTCTAAAAAGTTCCTCTCTGACATTTTGCCTGGTTTGATGGAAATTTATGCAAAAGAAGATATTTTCAATGTAGATGAAACGGGACTTTTTAAAAATGTTTACCAGGTAAAACTTTGACATTTAAGGAAGATACTTGCATTGGTGGAAAGAAGAGGAAAGATCGTATTACTGTTATGGTCTGCGCTAATATGTCTGGTAAAGAATAACTGAAGTTATTGGTAATAGGAAAATCAAAGAATCCACGATGTTTCAAGGGAGTCAAGACTTTGGCAGTGCTTTGCGAGAACAATAAAAAAGCTTGGATGACCAGTTCAGTATATGAAGACTGGCGGCTTCATAAAATTGGTGGCAAGTTCCAAAGAGAGAATCAGAAAGTTCTTCTATTTGTGAACAATTGTCCAGCTCATCCGAAAATCTTGATTCAAACGCTAAAACCCGTAAAGGTGGTTCACTTATTACCGAATTTTACTGTCAAATTGCAACATTGGGAAAAATTTTGTTTTGCTAAAAAGCAACGTACCCTCCGCTCCCATTCGGTTCCAAACTCGGAAAAAGAAATTCCCTGGTTCTTTTTTCTTAAAAATTTTGATTTGAAGTGCCTTCTCACATCACCTTCAATTTCCTATTTAAAATACATGAAAAAAGATCACATCTTGGGATTTTTGGAATAAGTTGTGTGGATTTGAAATAATGTTCCGGGAACAAGATTAAGATTAGCATGAAGATATTTTTTTTTTAATTAGAGGAAAAAACAATTCATGCAATGATCAAGAATTTGGTAGTAATAATATCTCATATTCCCTTAAGTGTTATCTATAAGAAACTTCAAGGAAAACTGTTTGTCTTTCAACGTGTGTTGTGTTTCCGCCACAAATCTTCATTTCAAAGAAAAAACATACAAAGCAGATCGTTTAATTAAGCTATTGATTTGAGAAATTACTTCAAAATAACTGCAAAAAACATTTTGTAGTAAAAGTAGTTGCATTTAGTTCAAGGTTTGTTTGAACATCCCTTTGACATACAAGCGAGAAAATCGACAATATTTTCCAAATATTTCAAAGGATGTCAAAGAATTTTGTAGGATTTGCAACGATTTCAAGGAATCTCAAAGAATTTCAGAAGATGTAAGGGATTTCATATGATCGCCACATATTTAAATGGTTTTAGGGTATTTCAATAATTTCGAGAGATTTCAAGAGATTCCAGAGGATTTTTAGGAATTTAATGGAATGGCAAGCAATTTTAAGGATATCAAGGGAATTCCCAGATGTTCGTTGCGCAAAGGTTATTTGTGCAGTGTAGAATATTTTCTCGTTCAAGAGATTATTAATAGTTTTAAACTGTTTAAAATTTAACATTTCTGTTATCAATTTTTATTTGTACGAGGGTTACCTTGGTGTTTCGCCTTTTTACTACTCATCCCGAAATTCGTCAGAAAGTCCCTCTCTTTGGGCGGCATACTTGATGATATTTCTGGGAAAAAACAAACAAGATTTATGAATTTTAAATGTTATAAATTATTGTGCTTAGGTAGAAAAAAATGATAATTATTAAAATAATTGTTTATCATCATAGATTTTACATAATATATAGGATTCCACATTCATCAACATATAAAAGGTTTTTTAACATGATAACTGTAGAAAATATTAAAAATAATTTCAATTTATTATTTACATACCAACAAAATTTAGAATAACGTTCAGGGTTAAGAGCAGATAATAAGAAGTCGTCATTTTTTCAAAATATAAAAAAAACTGTTTAACGCAGAATTTATAGAGCAACGTAACTAATGAATATTCTAATGTTTCATGTATATGTATCATTTACTGTTTTGAGATATTTGTTTTTTCACCTTGCGAGGTATACATCGCCAATAAAAATAATTCGGGGATTGGTAATATGACAAATGTTAATTAATATCACCTCATCAATTAAGTAGAAGTTAAACTCTCGCACGTGCATAATAATTTTACCTTGAGAATCTCAGATACTTTATGTTTACTTTATATAAAAAATATCGTCGGAAATTATTAATCTAAACTCTCAATAATTTACGCATATAAAATAGAAGCTTTTAGCACTTTTCGAATGAAATTTTTTAAATATGTGCAATGAACATGCAAAACTTAAATTTTTACACTTTTATAAATTGAACAGTTCAAAGATTCCTGCTTGAAAAATATAAATCCACGCTTGCCTTTTCCTATTTAGAAAAACTTGAAAAAACAAATTTCCTCCCTTCCAGTTCTACAAGAATCAGAGAAATGAAAAAATATCCCTCTTCCAATTCAGAAAAAAAATCGAAAATGAAAAATTCTTTCCTTCCACACAATAAAAATCTTGAAAATAAAAAAACTGCCTCTTCCAATTAAAAAAATTGTAATTCCTTCAATCTCAATAAAAACCTTAAAAATATAAAATATACTGCGACTTTACTAAGAATTAAAAACTGAAATTTCCTCGTTTCAATCTTGATAAGAATGTTAAAAATGCAGTACTTCCCATTCTTCCACTCAATAAAAATTTAAATACAAAAATGTATTTTATTTATTTGAATTTTGATTACACTAACTGAAATTTGGCGCCATCTATTTATTGAAATACAAAATACGTTTATTTTCTGTGATACTGCGTAAATATAAAATAGATACAAAGGTTCTCTTTCAGGCTAAATGTCACTACAACAGTTATCGATAGACGGTTAATAAACTGTCGATAAGGTAGGGCATTAAATTGTTACCTAGACTTAGTCAATATGGAGAGTCCCTGCAATACGAATCGATTAGAAAGCTCCACCTATAATGGTACATATTTAAAATTCAATGTGTCGATCCTTCCAGAAATGTCTTGGTGGACGCGATCTCTGATATATTCTGTAAGTCTAACTAGAAGGTCCGACGTATGGCGTGCTGTCTCCATACTTCTAGTCTTAGAAATATCAACGTAGTTTATCATACCGACCGCTAAGTCTAATGTCTAACGCTGACAGAAACGAGTACTCGCAAAATTTGAATTGAACCGATTGAAGGATACCGCGTACGTCCGATACGTCCAACAGAGTAAGGAACCGAATTCATCAGTTATGTAAGTAACGAATGATGTAGACGTCACTATTATTTGCAGAAAGTATAGTGTAACCAGAGTTTGAGAACTAGAGCGATTGAAAAGGTGGTCCACCGCAGGAACTTTCATTATGAAAGAGCAAATAAAAAGCTATCGAACCGAAGGGCATATGACATGGTCAGCCGTAGCGTCCTCAGGTTGCGGATAGAGGGTCCTGGTACCGAGGGCTTCTGCTGAATGAGGTTACAATTAATAATAAACAATCGCGGATAATTGTACAGGGATGGTCTCGAGGCATAACAACCGAGAAAAATGCTGAATGGCATCTGGATGAGGTGTTTCAAACAGTGACTTCAGGATACCGGGCGAGTATGCAGCCTTATCCTACCATGTGGGGCTTTACAAAGATGGATGAACCCTTTCATTAGCTTCTTACGGGAACAACAATAACAAAACCAAACCACCAAATGGTTGGAGATGCAATCCAAAAACCTGGATTTCGGGGTGCTGAAAGTAATTTAGGTGCAAACACGACGACGAACCGGTGAAGCGCTTACATTCCAGAGACAAATCGACTCAATGAAGGATTTCTGGACTGTTAATATGCAAGCATTATCCCTGTTCGCGGAGCTTTATAGCGGGTATGAACACTCTGCTGTGCCGGAAACACCCAGAGCTACATATCATTTGCTAGACCGTTTTCGAATAGGGTCCGAAAGTTTGCCCACGAACTGAGGATCTACCATCATAAACTGAAAAAGTCAAAGCTACCGAAAATCGAGCAGAACCTTGTCGACAAAATGCTGGCGTATCTGACGCAAGGAGGTGAATACAGAAAAGGGAATGGTGGGTCAGAGAGTTTCAGCCGTTACTGTCACAGACGGTAACGGCAATTACAGACTTTCTGACTTGAGGCATCTGGTAATTATGTAGGTAATAGGATAAAAGTACACGTGAAGGGGGGAATCTGGTCCAGTGGGACATCCTAAAGACATCCTTAGAATGTAACCCTGTCATGTGACTTGAGGTTTTGACGCTGATGTTGAAGACCTTACGTGATATTTTAACCAAGTTTTCGTAAGAGATAAAACCTCAACATGAGACTTAAACTTAGCTAGACCCATCATCTACATCGAAGGGCTTTTCGTAATTTATGCATGGTCCCATCTTTCATTTAATAAATTTCTTCAGTTTGTGAGGTTATACTGGCTTACAACCCTGGGTGGGCAAGTATTTCTCATTTTATATTTTTATTCAATAAACGTTCCAAGTATAAATAGTCCCTTTTCTATTTTTGTTATGTATACTTAATAATAATGTCGTAGATATTACATAGAGGTGTGCGTCGAATTTGCAGATAAGACAACCAACGTGTGAAGCTTGTGATTTGACTAGAGAAGTAAGCAAGACAATTATAATAGCGCAAGCTCTTCGAAATGGATATTCTGAAGCTGCTCTAGATTCTGAAAGTGATTGACTGCCACTCACTGTTCGAAGTGCATTCTTCGAAATATCTTATTTGGAAGTCCTTTCCCCACCCTAATGCTATCAAGTATTATTTCTGTTTGGATTGCTGTCTCATTTAAAAATTTGAAAATTCGGATAAAGTACCTTGTGAAGCGAGTTTTTATTCTTTGAAATATTTGCGCCAGCGACAGAAATGCGAGTTTCTGACAATATTGATTATTTCATACGTGCGCCAATTGGATAATTATTTGAGATTCCTCAAGCACCTATCAGCGGAGTCCTTTTGCTAAAAAGAGTGTGACGTAGAGCGAGAGACTTATGATTGTGCGGTTATCAGTAAATGCGAAATCCTGACCTCTTCCATTTTAATTGTATATTTCGAGCCTTGAGGGCCAACAGTCGCGCCATGCTTTACGTATTCGCTGAGAAAACGAAAAGGTATTTGTAATATTTAGTGTATGAAAAAAGAGTTTTGTTATCTTTGTATAAATTCGAGCACCTCCTAAATTTTCCGGTTTATCTTCTGTTCTATTGTGCCGTGAATTTACCAGTAGTGATTTCAATTTTGGTAAGCCAAATTTCCTCGACTCCAAATATAGAGGTCAAGCGGATTTTACCTTTTAACAAATTATTGAAAGTCCAAGCACGCTGAAATGAAGGGAGGATTGCGATTCAATTATTTGATGTAATTTAGACGAGGATATCAAGGAAAGACCATCTTTGCTTAACCGAGGCGATACCCAAAAAACCGCCAATTCTCAGGGCTGAGATCTCATCCTAAATTATCATCGTGATCGGTTGCCCCTTTGATGATCCCCAAATCGTCAGAATCTTGTGCTTCGACTCCTTTACGCTGGCATCGTCATGGTATTTAACTGTTAATATTTTTTGTTCTTTCCAGTTGATCTGGACTCGCACATTTTTTCCGTAAACTTCTTACCGTTGACGTTTTACTAAAATCTCGCTCGCTGAACAATTGTCATATTTATGTGTAAATGTATGTGAATATTAGTGTCTATTTAAGTATTTATACCTTTATTGATTTTGATATTGATATGACTAGTTGTAAGAGTCAGTGAATATATTTTGAATTCCTTGCTCGTATTTCTTGACTATAAATAATCTCGCTCAATCTGCCTACCTATTTTGTCTGATTCTCGTATTTTGAGTAAATATAATTATTCACGATTTAATCCATATAATAAACTTCCAGACTAAATTCAAATTGAAATTGGGAGACATTTATTTAAACGAATTCTGAATATAGTGCAATGAAAATTCTAATCGGATCTTTCACTGTTTGACACCTATTTTGAAGTTGATTCTTAATGATTCTTGTGTCTTGAAATGATGTTTAATGTAATTTTTTAAAAATATTAGTAAAAAAAATAAATGGGTTACATATTTTGGGGCCCGAACACTGGACATGATTTTTTTGTTTAAATTTTAGAAATTAAAAATCTTGAACTTCAATTGAAATTATGAAATATTTCCTGGCAATTTTAATGGAAGGTTGAGTTGGAGATTCAATGAGTAAGCTGTACAGGCATCGACAATCTTCTTCTGCAGATTAAACCCCAAAGGAAATCACGCGATATCATCGGACAGTATCAGAACGAGCGCTGTGGAAGGCATCGAAATGGAAAATTTGTCTTATATACTATTCCCTGCTTTACTTGAAACCATTGTTGCTTAAAAAGTACCACGAACATTGGTACCTGTTTGCATACAATATACAGGTCTTCCTAAAAGAAAAAATAATATATGAGGAATATACTGCAGCTTCGGCAGTAATTCGATTGTTTGTCCTCCGCACAGAATCGCTATATGGGAAAGAATTTTGGAGCAGATTGCACATTTTTATGCAAGATATGAACATGTTAAACTATCGTC
>CAKNWW010349817.1:0-18498 GCA_932074435.1 Andricus kollari | reverse complement strand
AAGAAACTAATAGTCATATAAAATATATAAGTGATATGTTAGATTGGACACAGCCATATCTCTAGAAGTTTTTTCAAATACGTGAAAAAATACTTTTTCAAACAATTATGATGTTTTTAATAATTATAATTACTAAAAACAATAACTCAATAACAATAAAAAATGAATGACATGTGACAAAGGCGCTTGAAACTTCATGGAATACAAATACCTTATAAATAGTGTAAAAAATCCAAGTTAGAAATTGTTTTCATCCCCTCCATTCTCACTATATACCAAAAAGGCAAGTGCAGATAGATTTGAATTTTTAGACTTTAATTTAAAAGAAAATAATATTCCCATAAGAAACTAAGCATGTTGTTAGATTAGTATCATTCATATCTAATGGAGTTTTTATAATAATGTGAAAAAGTAATTTTTTAGACAATTATAATGTTCATAATATTTATAATTTTTTTTTAATAATGCAACAACAAAATATGGTAAATAACAACATTTTGTTCAATAAATTCGAAAAAATGTCGTCTTTCTTATGGATTTAACATAAAACTGCTATTTCCAATTTTTGGGGCATTTTCCGTGCACAATGCAAGAGGAATGGGGTAGTCAAAATCAGAAGTTATTTTCGGGAAATTGTTTCTTGAACATTTATTAAGAAGTGACTAAATTTTAATTTAAAATATTTTACTAATAAGTACTTATTTTTGCACCACGACTTTATCTGCTAATTCACGTATCTTTCATGTCGGAGCTCATATCGCACGAATTATGTAGGGTAATACAGGTGGAGTATGTTGATTAATGAAATATGCTTCAACAATATATTTAAATTAAGAGCTATAAAATACCTCTAAGTATTCCTTTAATGCAAATCCAATCAGTCTAAACATTTTTCCCGAAACATTGAAACCGCCATATAGAATTTTCGAATTTTGACGTCAAAATCTAAGTTAGCGACCCCAAAAATCCCTTACAATAAGTTTGATACAGATATGTACAATTTTTAAAAATTTGTCCGCCCGATTGGACCCGAAATTTCTAATTTTCAAATCCTTGCATCAAATTCAAAGTCTGTGAATCCAAAAATCCCTCATACCAAGTTTCATACAAATATGCAAAATAATTAGCCTCCATATCAGATGAAAAACTTCAAATTTTGAATTCAAATGTAAAGTGAGCGATCCCAAAAACCCCTTCAACAAAGTTTTATACATATGCGATAATTTCTTGAATTTTTGCTACTTTTGGGGTCTCCTGTCCCACTGTTCATGCAAATCCGACGACTTCACACATTTTTTCACAAAATATTGCTTCAACCCTTTTGAATTAAACAATTTTGACATCAAATTCGAATTCTGCGACATCAAAAACCCCCTTATACCAATTTTCATGTGAATATGTAATTTTTTTTTTCATTTCAGGTACCATACTGGATCCACCATTTAAATTGTTAAATTTGGACATCAAATTTTAACTCAGCGACCCTCAAAACTCCCTGATATCAAGCGCTATCCAAATATATACAAAAAAATTATTATTAACTGCCATATTGGATTCACCATTTTAAATTGTTGGATTTCCACATCAAATTTCAATTCACCGATCGTAAAAAACCGCTATACCATTCATCAACCAAATACAAAAAAAAATCAGCCACAGTAGACTGTTACATAGGATGTTTCAATCATTACACGCGTTCTTCCCTATTCGGATTAAGTGTGGTATTTCTTAATACTATTGATATTATATTACTCTTACTTGTAATATTCAGGTAACCCAGGAAGGTGCAGAGTAGAGTGCTGATACTTATTTTGCTTAACAAGCCAGCTACAGTGGACTGAAGATTCACTTATATAGTAACCAGTATCTGATAACAAAATTCAACCTGTTGCAAAAAAATAGCGGATTGATGAAAGCTGTTTATTTAACCTTTATGCGTTCGCGGCAACTTGGGTCACACGGGCGATCACGCGGGCGGTCAGTCGACGGCCCACGTTTTTTCGTGATTATCATGCTGTTTTCTCTACTTTTTGTAAATTATTTACTTTCATGACAGCGAAGAAACTCTGATATAACTCAGCAAACACCTTTTTGATCGATAATCTTTATTTAAACAACATATAGTTAGCCATCAACATAATATGTAGAAGTAAACATGTAGAAGTAAATTTATAGCATCAACTTCAAAAAAGGCCACTTGAAAAAAAGTACATAACTTTACACTTGTAACTTGAAACTACAATATAATTAACTCACGAGTATGCGAAATTCGAAAAGGGCGGTCAATTTACCGCCCACGCGAACGGATGAAGGTTAAGAATTACGTATTTCTCAGATATTTGCCAGATAATTATATTGCATAAAACTTTGTTCAGTTATCGCTCATATCACATTGTTAAAAATAGTATTAAATTTAAGGTACCAATGTATGTTAAAATTAATAGCTCAAGCATATGAAATTGGTATTTAGGTACGTGTTTCTTAAATTTCATATACATTCATGATAATCTCTCAGATAATTCCATTTTACACAAAATTAAAATAAGACTAGCAGTAATTTTCTATTCTTGATAATAAAACACGGTACCTTTTTATAATTAATTAAAAATTATATTTGATATTGTTCACTTACGTAAGTAAATGACATACCTAACCTACAATCAACTGTACTAACAATAAATTTCTACTATTCAGGGCAGATTTTGGAAAAAGTTCCACATATACGTTGCACTATGATCATAAAAAGCAGTTTCATCCACGAATTCTAGATTATTACTCCAATTGCGAATATTTCATATGATTTAAAGAAATAAAAGCACTTTGAATTTTCACATACCGCTGCTATACCAACCTGTATATTATATTTAATATAAATTGTACAGCTATTCATATTTTAATGTATAATAAATTTGAACTACCGTGTATGCAAATAACTTCATAAACATTTGTTTTACATTTAATACAGATTGTTGTAGGCAGCTGCTCTTGAATTTCTATATAAACTTTTAAAAAAACTTATTTTCGCCGTGATTAAGGATACAATCATTCACATGGTTTATTTTTTAAAATAGGAATACAGATTTGTTGAAGCACTATTTGGAGGTCTACAAACGAAAATTCCTAAACTAAAATAATACGTCAATAACAAAGCACAACCAAGTTTGTACAAGTACAGTAAAACCTCATTTATCTGGCCTTCGATCGACCGATCCGAGCACTCCGCATGACTGCATATTAATTGTGTATAATTGTATCGTTAATAACGATTCAGTATTATTTTTACATTATATTTTCAAATTTTCCTTTTTGTTCATAAATTTCTTTATATTTAATATGATGGACGATACCCAAGCAGAAGATCATACCGAACTGCTTCCAGTAGTCTAAGAAAAAATCATACAATGTTATTCTCATATTTTCCGTTTCTTGAAGCACATACATATTAATGGGCACTCTAAAATATGATTTGATTCCAGTTTTCTCCTCTCCAAAGGTAATCAAACAATCCATTTCTGAAAAATAGATGTGTCACGAAAATCTCGAAAGTATTGTCGCTTTTCCTGAATGCCGATTGGGTCATTTGAAAAACTCGAAGGAAAGAATATTGCTGAATTCACACACACGTTATTAGGAATTCAGTTTCAATTGCAGGAAAATTACAAAAAAACTGTCAAATTTTGTGTATATCATAAAACTGACAAGAATGTAAGATTTACTAATGTAATTTTTATTATTCAACCAATGCGAGATATATTCAGCAGTATCAAAAGATCTATTTGATATGAGAAAAAGTAACCTTTTTGTCAAATGTCAATCAAAAGTTGTATTTTTTCAACAGGCGGAAAATAAGAATTTTTAGTGGTTTCATTGCATTTTTTGAATTGAAATAGTTATTTTTGAAAACCAAAACTCACCAACTATTAAGGTTTATTTCTGCTTCTTCCAAACAAAATTGGACCGCCTTTTTTACTTTTTGATCCTGTAATATGAAAAACTTCATCTTAAAATGGACACTTTGGATTTTTCCATATTGTCGGAGGCTGGATATGTCTTGTAGAGATACAAATTGCGCAAAAAAATCTATTTTTATGTTTGGCATTTGGTAACATAATTGATTAATTTGATTTTCTTTACAAAAAATGTTACTAATTTCCAGCTTTCTGATTAAACTGCTTAATTAATGAGTTCTGTAAATTAAGTTACTTACCAAAACATAACATTTATGAACGCTCGTTATTTTGACATTTTCAAAGCATAAGAGTGCTGAAATTTTTCAATAATTTTTTTAACATTTAATCAGCAAATTTTCAATAAATAAACAAATTTTGAATTTTCCCTGACTGTTCTAAATTGTTCTTTCAGAAATAAAAATAACCTTACATATTGGGGATCAATAATGTTAATGTAAAAACTTTTGTTTGTTGATATATTTTAAATGCTTTTAGTGAAAACAGTCGTACGTAATTATGTAAGGAGTCATCCACAGATTACGTTAGACATACGTAAACTACATGAATTTTCAAGAAAATCGTCAAGTTCTCAACCCAAAGAGATAAATTTAGAACAAAAAATGGAGGAATTACATTTTCATATAAAATAATTAATGTTCAACCAAGAAAAGGGAAATTTACAACAAAAGAGTGACATTCTCAACCAAAGTGATAAATCTTGGATAAAAAAATGAATTCTAAACAAAAAGTGGAATATTTGATATTTCCACAAAAGCAATTTTAATTTTCATTCAAAAACAGTTGAATTAAACTATAAAATACGAATTTTCAACAAATTTTTTGAATCCTTTATCCAAAACAGACTAATTTTAAAACCAAAAAGAGAAATTGTTAATAAAACAGTTGGGTTTTAAATCAAGAAATATTTTTTAGAGTATGCAAGACAAAAATATGAATTTAACAAAAAAGTTGAATTTACAACCCGAAAAGATGCATTTTCTGCCGTAATAATAACCTTTTGACACAAAAAAGATAAGTTTGCAACAAAATAAGTTCATTTTTAATTGGAAAATAAGATTTCTAGCAAAATTGGAATAGCTACATTTTCATTTAAAAAATTCATTTTCAATAACAAAAAAACGAATTTAAAACAAAACATTCATGTATGTTGTCAAAAATTCGACTTTTTTGGTATGGAATTAACACTTTTTGTCGACGAGTTAATTCCTTGGTTGAAGATTTATGTTTTTTTTAACTTTGTGTCAATTTTGTTTTCGTCATTATTTAAAGGAAAGAAAAATTGTCCACGTGGTTTATAGACGCTCCCTGCTCCCTTGATAATTCATTTTTTTCAACACAATTAATTTTTGTAACTAAAAATTTAACTATTTGGTTGAAAGTTGAACTAAATCTTTTATTTACGATTCACTTCTTTGGTTGAAAATTTAAATTTTTTGTTGAAAATTCGATTTTTTTACTAACTATTAATTTATCATTTTAGTTGAAAATTGATTTAATTTGTGGAACATTCTTTTTTATTTTGTAGAATATTAATCTTTTTGTGGTTAAGAATCCATCCCTTTTGTTGAAAACTGAACAATTTTGTTGAACTCTCGTTTGTTGTTGTTGAAAAATAATCACTTAATATAAAATGTTAATATATTATTTCTTGTTGATAATTTATATTTTTAATTTGGAATTGAATTTTTCTAGTTCAAAATTCAACCATGTGGTTGAAGATTCATATAATTTGCGACACATACGCCTTTTTTGGTAGAGAATTAGTCTTTTTGGTTGTAGATTTATCTTTTGAGTTTAAATACATATTAAGAATTTTGTTGCATTTTCGTTTTTTTTCTGTCCAAAATCAACTTCTTCAAATAAAATGTAAATATTTCATTCATTGTTGAAAATTTATATTTCTAATTGAAAACTTACATTTCTAGTGCAAATTTCAACCATTTAGTTGAAAAGTAAATTATATAGTTGAAAATTAACTTTCTTTTCACAAAATTCTTTTTTGTGGCTGGGTTTTTCAACAATTTGGTAGAAAATTAAACTGTTCGGTCAAAAATTACCTTTCTGTTGAAAAACCATATTTTCGGGTTGAAAATACAACTGTTTTGTAGATAATTTGTCTTTTTGGGTTCAGAATGATACAATTTTGTTGCAGGTTCATATTTTCGGAATAACATAGGTCTTCTTGGCGGGAAACACATATTTTTGTTTGAAAATATAAATATTAAGTTGAAAATTTATTTATTTGTTTCGAAAATTCCACTTATGGGTTGGAAGTTGAATTATTTTGTGAAAAATCCTTTTTGTAAGATTCACTTCTTTGGTTGAAAATTTATCTTTTTTTCTGTAATTTCGTCTTTCTTCTTAGTTGAAACGAATTTTATCTGATTTAGCCATTCCATTTTTGGCTGGAAACATATCGTTTTTCACTATAAGTGTATTTAGCTGATCAGCGCCAATCCTCGGCATAAGTGTTATTTGCTTATAAAAAAAAGGAAAATATGCATTTCAGATGCTTTCGTTGACGATTTATGTGCTGTTTTTCTTTATAATAATAGGTAAATAACGATTATTTCCATTAGGTTATTACACGCACATGCAGCGCCATCTATTTCTCCACACAACAGTAATAAAACTGATCCGTCAATCTAGACAAAAAATAATTTGCCCAATCGGTTGCAAATTGTTCATCTAGGAAGGTTCTTTACTTCCCTTGCAAAATTACGTTTTGATTGGAATTAAAGACAATTAAAAAAAAGACCTGCTTCTAACCAAAAAATATTTAAAAAATGAATTAAAAAAAATTAAATATATTTGAAAAAGTAATCTTTGTTTTTGAAAAAGCCAACTGTATCCCCAAATCAGGGATTTTCATATATTTGTCGTGAGTTTCAAAAGTCATACAAAATTCAAATTTCACGTGGAATTTTTTCGTTAGTAAGAAATACTGAGAAATGATATAAGTTCGCAAAGAAGTTTTGGAAAAGTATGAAAAATCAAAAACAAGTTCTGCTACTAATTCCACACATTTTTATATGTATCAAACCTTCCTACATTTTGATTTCAGCTATATAATGTCTTAGTTTTAAAGATTGAAAAATATCATTCCTTAATAATAAAAGTACAAATAATGTTTGCTGCAAATCCATATTTTAGAGATTTTGTCAATATTATTGGTTGACTTTCCACGATATTTGTGACCAAATGAAGAATAATAGTCCAATCGCTACGAACACATCTGTATGCACTAAGAGATTCCCGAGATATGTACATTTTGTTGATTGGCCCAAAAAAGTACCCTGATTACGAATATCTCGTGTTTTTTTTTTTTTTTGGAATCCGGGTCACTTTTTCTTTTAACTATTTTTTCAAACAATTTATTACCAAACAATTTTTCAAATTATTTTTAGCGTCTCTGAGCACAAATAAAACTTTGTTGCTTTAGCACTTTTTTGTTGAAAAGCCTATACCTACCATTAATAAAATTGTTTATTCTTTATGAACTCTCTGAGTTTATTTTGTATACAAATTTTTATATATAATAGCCCTCAATGTTCATAATCGATTTATTAAAAATTTTTTTGATAAATCTTTGAAACAAGGTTTCAAGTGCAAGCTCCCTTGAATAATCGAAATTTTCTTTTGAAAACCAGAAAAATGGAATACCTAAAAAAGTTTTGAAAACCGAAAACAGCATTCTGTTAAAAAGTAGCGCATGAGCACCTGTCAATTGATTTTAATTTAAAAAATCTTATTCTTCTTAACTTTGCACAAAAAATCAGGATGCAATATTTCGAAAATGGTAAAAAAGCTGGGTCACGTTTACAATTTGAGTATAGGACCGTTTTTATTATTGCAGTAGATTTAAAAATGTTACACCATTACGTATTTTTATTTCGCTTCTTTATTTTCATGTTTTCCATGCTCACGACTTTATTTAAATTATGTATTATATACAGTCCTAAAAAAAATGTTCTCGACAAGCAATTATATTTCAAGTATTAAATTAGGAAATGCCTTCACCAATCGAATTAGTAATTTTGTATTAATCTCTGGTGTTCCACTTTTCACTAAACAAATCTGTAACATTTCACAAGTGATTAGTTAAGTTTTAACAATTTAGATGCACAGAGGCAATAAAGTGGCTCGTGCAGTTAAGCTGCTGTTTGTCTGGTGTAAATTCGAATTTACAAACGAATCCTCAGAGGTGGAAAGGTTGGTGGAAAATTCAGATGGGGGGGGGGGGGGATAATACACCGAACGGTAGAAATTGGACAAAATATTTACTGGTTAGTAAAACTATTACATGTTATTACACATATAAGTTAGCAGCAAATTGAAAAACGACTTCTTAATATTTCATTTGCAGAAATCTACTAGTACCGATTGTAAAAATCATTATATTAAATTTTAATTTAACTCACCATTCAAAAAGTTTTAATATACCATTGCAATGAATTTGTTGTCCATGCGAATTTCGTACCAGGAAAATTTTCATGAAAAATTTATTTGTATTTCGCGAACTCTGCTGGACAATTTTTCCAATCTTCTACCATAAGTGCCTTTCTGCTGAGCTTGTTATTTTTAAGAACTTGGGAAGCGTTCTCAAGAACTTCTTTTAGTGGCGTTCCGTGTCTTGCCAAAATCCAAACATTATTCATTCTTCACAAATAATACATTTAACTTGCTGCGGCCTGTAAATACTTTATTGATGAAAGAATAAATAATACTGATATTACCCATTGTTTTATATGAGTAATAATTAGTCCATATTTTACCCTTCAGCTGATATATCACCGCAAGAGAAATGGCGGGAAAACGTATCATAGTCGGTATAGAAAACCCATTGTTCGGCATATTGTTAACCTTCATATTCTGCAATAAATTTTGCTTTATTCTGATGAACATTGGCTGTCGCAAATCCATCAACTTTAAGTGGTTTGTTGTCTCCGAAATGGTATGTCTTATTTTGGGAAAAAAATGTGTGTGGCAAATATATATTATAAATATTATTTTTTATAAGAATATTATTTATTTTCATTCGAAACCTAATTTTTTGTTAACTTTTCTTGTTATTTCTGCTTTTTAATTTATAAAACATTTTTTTTGGTCACTTCACATCTATTAGTTTGACTTAAACTTTTACTGAACCATTCCAGAGCTGCTGGAAGCTTCAAATTATGCATTTTTCTAACAAATCAGAAGCATAAGAATATTTCTCTACTACGAACCAGCGTCCCTGATAACACATAACAAAATTATATCGTATACAAATCGAACATTTTTTAAATATTTTTGAAAAAATTTGATTTGTCCTAAAGATAGAAATTAGCTGCGGAGATTTGATTTAAGTGTTGAGTAATATATTACAAATATCTTATTTATTTTCAGTCGGCGCAATTTGCATAATGATCGCGGAAATTTCATTAAATTGAAATTTTTTTCTCTGCCAATAATTAGTGGTGCGATTGAGCGCATTTGAAGTTTTTCAAAATGAGCGAAAGAGGATAAAAATATTACTCATGACTCGAGTCACGTAAAGCTTGTCACCAGCCCCCCGCCGGAAGTTGATATATTTTTCAGTGTAGTTTCAGAGTATGAACTTTTCAATTGCTGGTGCAAAAGAGCGAATTGGAGATCGAATTGAATTGTTTTTTCACGATATGATATCTTCGAATATGGAGGTTTGTGTTAACACAGAAATTTTGAAAATGTTGATTTTTAACGAAAATCGCACGAGCTTGTTATTGGTAGTGCGATGCAGCGAATATGCAGTATCTCCTACAGTTTCGTGGCAAATTTTTTTTATTTTGTGGTGGACAAAAAATTAAATAGTTGAACTTAGACAAAACCAATTGAAAAAATGTTTGCATCAAATTGGCTGACACTTTCAGAAAATCAGTTTCACGGAATGCCGAACAAAAGTCTCCACGGGCACAACAAGATCCTATGATGAAAAATCCCCTGATAAAAAGAGCAATTTTTTTTCAAACACAGCTACATGCCAAAATCTACAATTGGAGCCATCTTCGAAGACAATCGATCTAAAAGAAACGATTTCAGCATAGTGGTATAAGAAATGAAATTTCCTCATTTTTCAATCTTTGGTAACAGAAAGACATCAGTATGACCTAGAAAATTATACTTTGTAATGCTCATCTACATGCAAGAAAAATCTGATCATTTTTATGTTAGGATAAACCCTTTTCAAAAAGGTGCTCGTTATTAATATATAATGATAACGAACATACACTTTGAAACACTAAAAAATTTCACAAAAAATCAACTAATTTGCCTACTTAGGACAGGTGCCAACTTTGCAACTCTAGCTAGAATGAGAAGGTTCTTCTCAGTAAAAGCAACAAGGAAAATACGTCGTTTCAGCTAAAATATTTTTTGTCGGGCCTAGCCAAAAAAATGAATTTTTAATAAACAAAAATAACTTTGTCCCAAAAAGACGAATTTTCTACCAGAGAAGATCAAACTTTAAATTAAAATATCAATTTTCATCCAAAAATGGAATATTTACATTTTCAGTGATGGAACTTAATTCTCAACCAAAAAACGAATTTTTAGCAAAATAGCTCAATTTTCAAGCAAAGAGATAAAACTATTTTTCAACAAAATAGTCCAATTTTCAACCAAACAGTTAAATATTCAACCAGAAAAAAACGACTTTTATCAAATTAGTTCAACTTCAACCTTAGTGGTTGCATTTTTGACCAAAAAAGATGACTTTTTAAAAAAATAGTTGCATTTTCAACGAAACAATTAAATTTTCACCCTATTCTATTAATTCAGTTCAAATTTAGGCGAAAAAAGGGGAAGTTTCTTGATAACAGGAAAAAATTTAAATTCTTTCAAAAAGTGTAAAAGAGTTTATGGCCGGCTCCTAATCTGTTAAGTTAATCTGCGGTTGAAGTTAATTATTAATTATTTCAATGTTCTCAAATGGAAGAAAGTGTCTAGAGAAATTAATTAAAAGTATTCCCATACTAGCATCAAATAGTTGCAACTCATTATTCATTGCATGTTCGACGGTTATATAAAATTACATTTATATTTCGTATTTGAAAATCAGAGGTGGGTAAGCTTCAGTTTCACATTCTCTTAACCTTATAAAAGGTATAATTTTTAAAAATGCTCATAAAAAAAATTGAGTTTCAGCTCAAAAATTTTTGATAATAATTTTCAGAGGGAAAGCGATTTATTTTAGTTATAATTGAGCAGGTCTCTAAAAAAGCACTTCTTTCTTGCCTGATTTAATTTAAAAATCTGGAAATAATGTGAACATTTCCTTAAACCGTGTAATACTATCGAATTTAATAGTCTTCTCCGACGTTGAGTTAAGATTCACAATTACCGATTTTACGCGAATTTCCTTATATCTGACATTCCTCAAGTTAAATTCTTATGAAGATATTGACATTTCTAATGCTTGTTAATTAGAGATGTCGCAATTCCGAATTTTTTTAAAAGTAATATTGAGGATTGCCGAAAATTATGTTTCTGACTTGCTTTTAATATACACTATCCAGTAACTCGAGACCAATTATACAAATTGGGTCAAGTTTCGGAAAAACATTAAATTTAGCCCTAACCACCCCGTTGTTCAAGCTAACCAACAATGACACCCTAGGAACAGGAATTGGTGCTCCATTCTCCCCTTGACGAACTTCAATACTTTTTTTATGCGTAAGCTTTTGAATCGGAAGTAATTGGCACTTAAGAAATCTTGAGAAATGTAGCTTTCGACCGATCGCAACTCAACCACGGCTGAAGACTCAAAAACCCTAACCCGCTTACGATTTTCATTCATTTTGTAGACCTATTGCAGCATTTTGGAGTGTGTATGATTTAGTTCTTTGATTTTGGGATCACAAGAGCGCTGAGAAAAGAACCGCGTACGGAATAAATTATATTGTTTTTTCACGATTTACCCTACCTGATTCGTTTTGAGCATCCAGGACTTTTTGTAAGATTATCTCCTTAATTCTGCCATAACTAAGGCTTCATTCTACCAAGACTTGGTGCAATGCCTTTGATAGGATTTTACTTTAGTTTCCTACAACAAGAGCCACAATTCTTCAGGTTTTCACGCCTGGCAGTAGACTTCAAATTTTACTCTACTTATACGAGACCTTTTGAAATTGTTATTTGAGTCTAGGTTTCCATTCTGGGTGTTTTCTCACACCATAGGTTTTGTAGCCACAAATAACAATCACGGAGTAAATATTAAATTATTATCTCGCATATACTCCAACTTAGCGAAAATTCAGGTCACACAAGCTCCAGGTTTGGAACCTGGTAGAGGGTGTGACTAGGATTTTCAAAGTTTTTTCTCTGTACTGATTTATTATTTCTTTATGTAGTTTTTACTTATAATAATCAAAAGGATCAATAGAGTTCTGATGGCACAAGCCCTAGATCAGAAACCTGGTAGAGGGTGCAATTAGGATTCCTGACTTCCTTTTGACGTTAAAAAGAAGATAAATAGATGTTTCCAGACTCCCCCTTAGGGCGTGCTGGTGCAGATTGGAGACTCTTGTTGGTACGTCAGCCTAAAGCCCCAGGTCGAAGACCTGGTAGAGAAAAGCTAACTGTTCCCAAAATGAAGCAAAAATCAACACCATACACGAAATAAGGAAAAGTCAGTCTCATATAAGGTTAAATTTTTGTCAAGTTTACTTACTGTGCTGTTCTGTCTGCTCAAATTACCCTACAACGGGAAAGCCCGCCAATCTGCGGTAATTCCGAGTCCTGCTTCTGTGTAGACCAGAGACGCTTCTCGGTTTGATCGTTCCGCTAATCGGTCTGGAGAAAAGTGAGTCCTCGATTCACGTAAATCCTGTCGATCTCCTGCCAGCGCGTCTTGGTCCCGCTGGTATCCCTACCTTCTGGCCCTGTCATGCGCACTGAAGACTATTGATTATTCCTCTTGACCTAGTGACCTATATATATTGGTATGATAATTCATATAACTAGCACTGATATCTCCCTCTTGCTTTTGAGTCTATAAATATAGAGACACACGAACATTTCAGCCTTTAAATAAAAATGTTTAAACTTCTTTCAGTGTTTATGCAAAAATTCAGATTACTGGATAATATATTTCATATTCTTCGAAAGGATTAATGGGTTGAATATTTAAGCTCCAAAAATGTCTACATTTTTACTCAAATATGATTTTGAATTAATAAATGGAAACTTTGCTTCATGACAAACCCCAGCCTCAAATAAAGCAACCTAAAAGTTACTTGTGTTTTTAGCCCAAATTTATTTTTCCTACATGCACAGATATTAGGAAATGAGAAAACATACTTTTACCGTTCAATTGGTGTTCACATATGAACACTTAATTTACAATCTGTTTTCCGTAAAAATTACAAATTTTTGATGTGTTCCAATTGGCATAACAATTACAGTGTATGAGACAGCATTTCAAAAACGTAATATTTAATCATATTGACGATCAAGTCCTTTCAATTTGTTTAGCTTTTAAAAAAATAAAAAGTTTCAGGTTAGAAAAAAATTGGATCTCATCTGGAAATTATCGTGTGACAGCAGTCTCCGTTGCACACTCGAGGCCTGACATTGTTCTCCAAGACTTCGAGAAACGAACTATATTCGTGATCGAATTCTTGGCACCGTCTGAATACAACATCGCTGCCAAGGAGAAAGAAAAGAAGGAGAGTTATCAAGACCTTAAAAGGGAGCTGCAAAAGCTGTACCCATAATATTCTGTACAGGAAATTTCCTTGTGATAAGTGCTCTCGGAGGTGCGAAACTATCACTGGTTCGTAACCTTAAAGCTATACCAGCGTGCCAAAAATATGCTAAGGCACTTGCGAAATGGATGCAGAAAGCTATCATCCTTGGGTCGCTTCTTGTGCTCAAAACGCACGAGGGTTTCGCCGGCCTGTCGTTGTGATTTCATCATGTCCTGTGACCACGCATCTCACGGTTGTGAGAAGTGGCCATGAGTGTGATTTACCGCGGTCCTACTGGGAGGCGGTGTCATTTTTAGATGGCAGTTCCTCCCAGTGAGACCCTGTGGTTTTTGTTTAACCTTATTACATTCTTATCATAATGAGAAGGTATTGATATCACGTGAAAAATGACTTTCGTGGATTCCATCAAATGTCGACGTTTTGAGGCCACCTGAGTCAGAAAAAATGGTTTTTACGTCGGTGTCTGTCCGTCTGTCGTCGTTGTCGTTGTCGTCTGTATATCGCATAACTTTTGAAAGACTAATCGGATTGTATTGCGCCTTGGCACACAGTTTCAGGGACCAAAAAGAAAGATCAAGTTCGTTAACCAGCTAGTTTGGAGAAAAATTCAAAAAGTTAGGGCACTTTCAAACAATTTTTGACCATTTTTTTTTCAAAATTCATAAATTCCATGGACGGCTATCCATAGAACTAATAAATTAAAACTTTAAGTCGCAAAAAATAGGATTAAAAATTAGGAAATACAATTTTTGGAAAAACGACCAAGAGAATAGAGAAATAGAGTTTGTTTATTCATTTGAAGCTTTTCAAAATTCTCCAAAAGCTTCTAAATCTTTTCATAAATCTTTAAAAATCTATATTTTGTTAAATTTTGTTTGAAATCTTCTGAAGAGTTAAATTATTTTTCAATGCTTTCAAACCATCTGAATATTTGAATTATTCATAAGATTCTAAAAACATTCTAAAAAATTTAAAAAAATTGCTTTCAAATCTTCCAGATTTTGTTTGGCAAATGTTCGAAATCTCTTGAAATCTTTTTAAATATTTGTTAACATTCATTTTTTTAAATCCTTCAAATGCTTTAAAGCTCCATATCGAAATCTTTAAAAACCTACATTTTCCTTTACAGTTTGTGCATTTTTTTCGAATTTTAAACTATATATCATTAAGCTATTTTCCTTTCGGCGAGCCTTTTAGGGGTAAGCGTGACACTACTCGATTCGGGTAGTGTTTTTTAGGTGGATTTGTAGTAAATGGGCTCACCACACCCACGACCGCCAACAGTAACGCAGTAGTATCAGACGGTCACCCATCCAAGTACTAACCGCGCCCAACACTGCTTAAATTCAGTGATTTAACGGGAACTGGTGCTTCCAGCGTGGTGTGGCCGTTGGCGAATTTTAAACTAATTTTCCTAAATCAAAAATTATTTTAGATTTCTCCAGGCATCATAAGCAAATGTTATCATTTTCTAAAAAACTTTCAAAAATGTACATTTTGTTTTAAATTATTTGAAATCTTTTCAAGCTTCAAATTATTTCTGAATCTTTTTAAAACTTTTCAATGTCTCTTAAAATTACTCGAATTTTTTCTAAAGACCTCAAGATTTGAATTATTTTCAAATTTTAAATAAATGTTTTAATAGTATTCTCTAGTAATATTGAGTAAGGTATAACAATTCAAATTTTTATAAATAAATTAGGTAAGCAAATTCGCATTTTATAGTCTTCCGCATATAAAAAAAAATGTTTTTGGCACTGAAACTATTTAAAATTACTATACGAATATCTTCCAGTCACGAAACCAATTAAAAAGTTAACAATAAACATTATTATGAACAAATTAAGAAATTTGGTATTTCCTCGTAGAAGAAAATCGATCTTTTCGTTTAAATAGCTTGGGACTAAGTTAAAATTCTGGATCTGCTTATATTAATTGTTTCAAAACATAAAAATTGTTATACTTTAACATACATTATTGAAGTTATATTAATTTTAGGAATATCTGTATAGCAATTGAGGCAACTAAAGGGAATTAAAATCTAAAAAAAAACCTTCAATTTACGATATTTTGTGACAGAATCTGTTTATAACAATGTTTTTTGTTGACCTTTCAATTATTTTTTTTAATCAGTGTCATTCCTACATTAGTACCAAAGAGTTTTAGCAAAAAGATTGTTTTTACCTAACATTTTTTACGAATTTTTATCAAATTTGTTTATAAGCATCAAAGAGAAAATTATTATTTTATAAACATATTATTATACATTATTATACTTATTGTAACGTACCCGACCAAATCCAAACCAATTATGATCGGATACCAACAATTAGGAAAGCGAAGTGGGAAGGTCGACATTAATTAGTCACTCGAGTTTGGTACAATTTAATTTATTTAAATAATTCAAGAATAGACTCCCGCATTTGCCTGCGCATTCACATTACCAAATTTCTGTATGGCATTACTTCAACTGAACCCGGTCGGGAAAAACCAATTGGTGCAAAAAAACCTCCGGGAGGAGTCTTACATATTTTTAATTACACGTAATTCAATATAAATTTTCCGGATGGCCGTCATGGCCATCCGGAAAATTTACCTTTCAGGTAACCCAACCCTTTTTCGAAAATACACACTATAATTTGAACAAAATTAAAAATCTAACAAAAATTGTAGTCTCGACTTTTTTAACTAAAATTAATGATTTTCATAGTTATACTGTCGCTGAAAAAATTAAACTGGTTACCAATAGATTACTTATTCACAACCGTAACTTCGTTACCGCTATCATTACGAGAAGGGGTGGCGTCACCACCAACAGTGTAGCAAAAAAGTGGAAGTGCGCGGGTACTCATGCACGTATATTGCGTAATGTTAGGAAATGGTTCACACGCCACCGACTGTTTACTTTTGGACTTACTGAATGTATGGCCAAGGCCAACGCAAGCAATGCCCGCGTCCGGTCATACTTTCAATTTCCAGTGTAATTATTCTTCATCACTGGTAAGAATAATGTATATTTGAAGATACATTATTTTTAATGATTATTATAAAAGCCATTCACGAATTTTGATTAATTAGTGAAACATTATGTTAATCTTTCTAGTTAAAAAGTTTATAATAAATCATATTGTAATTATTTATGCTCTCAACAACGAGTTTTGTACCCTTTAGTCTCGTCTTCGGTCCACGCGTCGAAGCGATCAATCATTTCTTTTGACATATTTTCTTTCCACTGATTGACTTTTCCATTTCTCATGAATTTTCCTTCTTTTCCATTAATTTTTAATTCTTTTGCCATTTCGATTAAACCTTCAAAATTGACTGCTGGGTTGGCCTTCATACTTTCGAAACTCAAATGCTTCTCAAGTGTCTTCATTTTATTTTCGGAGAGTTCTTCTTTGCCCAAAAACTTTGCAGTTTGTTTTATTACTGATTGCAGGTCCTGAAGCAAACATACGGCTATTATTGTTATTTGTAAACAAAATTTTATTTTTTGCTTCAATATAAAAATATGTGCAACACCTACAGCTTTCATATCTTCATATTGGAGGAATAACATATTTTCCTGTGTCCTTTTTTCCCAAAATCCGAGAAAATGTTTCCAAAATGATCCGCTGGGAACTGAAAATATCATCCAGCGTAACCAAATAATTTTTTAACAGATGCATATTTTAATTCATACTTAAATCTTAAAGTGAATTAAAAATATTCAATATTAAAAGCAACAAATAAGTGTACGTTATGTTAATTTAGGCTGCTAAATAAAAAAAAAGTTTATTAGATTTCAAATCAACAACATTTTTAAATAAGTTTCGACTGATATATTAACCAAATATTATTCATAATACTTTACAACTTTCATAGTTTCTATTTAGCGATATTAACCAAGGATAAAAAAATTCCCATTACACATCAAAAACATCCAATTTGTAAACTATCTCTCTAAATTTGAATCAGTAAAATATAACTGATTGTTAGTTAGATTCAACTGATTGCTGTAGCAAGAATACAGTCACTGATGATTAGTAAAAATATACTGATTCAGTTAGTAATTATTGCTATAGGTACGTGTTTTATTTATTTATATTATTTATGACAATTGAAACTTTATAACTATTTTAATAGTGAAAATTGAGAAAACTACTGACACGAAATAGAGTGAGATTTTGTTTCTTTTTGCCAAGAAAATCTTTCTTGTTTAAAAATGCCCCTCATTTGTAAAAAAATAAATCTTTTTTTGTTCAAAATACAACTGTTTGGTTAAAAATTAATCTATTTTGGTTGATGATTCAACCACTTTGTTGAACATTAGTTTTTTTTGTCTGTTTGAAAATTAATTTTTGAACTTAAAATTTTAATATTCCATTTTATGTTGAAAATGTATATGTTTTATTTAAAAATGCGTATTTTTTCGCAGAAAATGTATACTCCCTGGTAGAAAATAAATCTTCCTTGTTAAAAATTCATCTCTTTGGTTTCAAGTTTATCTATTTTAGTTGAAGATTGATCTTTTCATTAAAATTTGGTTGAAAATTAATTTTGTTTAAATTATTTTTTAACTGAAAATATAAAAATTCCATTCTATGTTGACAATTAATATTTCTTATATAAAAATACAGCTCCTCGATTAAAAGTTGATCTTTTTTAGTGAAAAAATTCAATTATTTGGTGGAAAATCTACCTATTTTGCTGAAAATTCGTTTTTTGTTATATTGAAAATTAACTTTTTAAACTCAAAAGTTAACTTTATTCCATATAGTTACTGAATATTTGTAGAAAATTATTTTGTTCGTGAAAAT
>CAKNWW010349813.1:0-13200 GCA_932074435.1 Andricus kollari | reverse complement strand
CTTCATTTCGGCTGTAAAACTTGTAAAAACGGTAATAACTACAACTTTTGCAGTCGAAATGAAGACGAAAATACATGAGCTGACATTGAGACTTTAACTTCATTTCGTCTTCATTCACCTTCATTGATGAAGGTGAACGAAGTTGAAACTGACGATGAAACTTCGACTCGGGCTTGCTCTCTTTCATCAAACTCCCAACCTGAAATCCACTTTCCGTATTTCATGTAAGAATTTCATTATTGTTTCTTGTTTTCAAAACTGCCCCTTTTGGAGTTTAAATTTTCAGATGTAATATGATCGATTTCCGTTATGAATCATTTAATTCCTAATAATAATGTGATTGTCACTGTGGATGATAAAATTTGCCTACAATTTGAAAATCACCCATATATTTTTCTCGCGCTTCGCGTGCGTTTTTTGTACTTCTCCCAAGTATGTTCACATACCATTGAATATTAAAGGTCAAAATATCGACAATTGTAATTTGGTGCTTATGAATTATGTTTTGTTAAAGCCCCGCCGGCCTTAACCAACCCATTCTCATCACTTATCTCGTGCTTCTCACTCAATTTTTTCCAAAATGCGAACTTTTCTGCATAACAACCTACTTATTTCTGTACCTCGGTCCGGGACTATTTTTTCAAATATTGCAAAATATAGTAATAATTTTATTTTTTATGATTACTTTAATATTTGTTCTATATTTTGCAATAATTTTCATCTTTAACCAGCCTGAAAAATGTGTTATTTCACTAAATATATTTTTTCCCATTTATAATATGCATTGGTATTGAAACAGACGTATTTTCATTGTCTTGTTTTCATAATTTAAGATAGTTTGCATTCTATCAAAATCAAAAACAGTTTTGTTATTCAACGTTTTATTGCATCGTGTATCTTGTTTCCATAAATTTAACTTGTTTATTTTAAATTTTATATTTTACGATTTACAAAACACATACACCACGACCTAGCGTAAAATGTTTATAAGCAAATTTTTACATATATTGTAGGCGAAAAATTTTGTTAAATAAAATTTTATTGTATGTTGTGTTGTTCTTCCAAAAAGTTATTTTTTTTTTGGTTTTGATGTATTTTTATAACAAAAGTTTATAACCAATTTGTGGATCTTTTTTAGACAAACAACTTTTATCTATAATCTGTTTTAATTTTTTTTATAGTTTTTCCAAAAATTTCATTTGTTTATTTCTTATGTTATTTTTTGCGATTAAAACAAAAACTACGTGTCCTACGAAAAAAAAATTAATAAAAAATGTATAGCTCTTTTTTAAAAAAACAACTGTTCTCGATTTTTTTTCGTACCTTATGTCGTTTTTCCAACAAATTTTTTTTTATGTTTCATTTTATTTTTGACGATTACAACAAAAATAACGCGTTCTATCAAAAAATTATCAATGACAAATTTATAGTTCTTTTTGGGGTGAATAACTTTTCTCTTTTAATTTCTTTGTACCTTGTGTCGTTTTTCCAAAAATTTTATTTTTTATTTTGAATGTTATTTTTTATGATGAACACAAAAACTACGCGTCCTATGAAAAAGTAATTAGTTACAAATTTGTATTTAATTAATTTGTTTTTCGGATTGAGGGGGTCTCCAAGTGTGGAGATTTAAATAAATACGCGAGTCAGTATTTACATAAAAGTAACACATTCTCAGTATGATGAGAATGTAATGAATAGTTAATCGAAACTTCTATTTTGTATTGAAAATTATTTTTTCACTCATATAGTAATTAATTTGAATTTGTTTTTCTTTCATGACTGAATAATATCTTTTGGTCAAAAATTCAACTATTTTCTTACAAATTTGTCTTTTTCGGTTTGAAAATTCATCTCGTATGGTAGAAATGTCACCCTTTTTGGTTCAAAATTCAACTGGTTAGATGAAAATTATTCTGCTTTGGATGAGAATTCAACTGTTTTGTTGAAATTTTTCTTTTTTGGATGAATTTAAGTGATTTGAATTTAAAATTGAAATCCTTTTTCATTGAAATATCAACTATTATATTTTTCGTTGAGAATTCATCTTTCTGGGTTGAACATTTTACTACATGGTTGGAAGTTGAACTCCTTTATTAAAAATTCATTTTTTTTGTTGAACAGTCATTTATTTTGAAAAATTCATCTCTTTGGTTGAAAATATAACTATTTTGATGGAAATTCGCTTTTTTTGATAAAGATTAATCTGTTAGGTTAAAAATGCAACTACTTGGCTAAAAGTTGAACTACTTTGTTAAAAGTTCACATTTGGATGTTACATAAGCATCATTTTAATTCAAAATTTTTCTCTTTGGTTGACAATGTAAGTAATTGGTTGAAAATTCGTCTTTTTGGCAGAAAATTAATCTTATTGGTAGAAAATTCATATACTTGATAGAATTCCAACTTTTTGGATAAAACTGAACTTTTCCATTTAAAATTCATATTTTCGGCCTTAAAAATTAAACTACTTTCTAGAAAATTTGTCACTTTTGGAAAACATGTAATCTTTTTTATTATAAATACGATTGGTGGAACATAATTGGGTTTTTTTTTTGTTTAAAAGTTCAACTTTTTTTTTAAAGTTGTCTTTTTTAGGGTTTCGTAGGAAACCCTTATTCAGTCGGCAAAATGGCCGTTCGTCTGTGAACACGCCTAGCGCGGAAATTATTAGGTATAACGACTTAATTTTTTACATTAGAGATGCATTTCACGTATTTCATGCAAGAAAAAATACTAAGAACCCTGCAGGGAATGCTGATCATAGCATTGCTATGCGAATATATAAAAATGAGTGCCTTTTGAGTCCAAAAGCCCCTGTTACCGCGCCTAGCGCGGAAACTATTATGTCTACTTATATTTCTTCTTTTTCACAAAAATCTATTTTACGTGTCCAATGCGAGGAAAAATAATGGGAACCCTATTGAAAATATTCATGGAGATGTTAAAATGAAAAAACGTGAAAATTTACGCATTTTGACCCAACAATGCTCGAAACCCTTAAGTGAGGGCTCTTGCCGCTCGCTTCACGAACTGATTTTGGATACTTTCAACTGTTTTTGACTTAAAATTAGAAGTTTTTATTATTTGAAATATCAAATATGTACAATATTTTTTATAGTTACAATAAAAACCTTATAAGGGGGCTTCCATAAACCACGAGGCTCAATTTTGGCCGCTTTTTAACCCCCTCGTCCCTCCTCGTAGTTCACTGTGGCATTCACATCGACCCCCCTCCCCCCTAGGGTGCTACGTGGTTTATCGAAGGCCCTTATTGACAATTCACGTATTTTGTTGAAAATTCGTTTTTTTTTAGGCGGGGTAAAGAATTAATCTTTCTGGTTTAAAAATCAAATATTTGGGTTAAAATTGATTAATTTCGTAATATATTTGGACTTATTATTGTTTTCAGTAAACATTTTTCTATTTTCAAGCCATGCGTTTTATTTTTTTGTAAGGGTAAAACCACGTGGCACGGACTCAACCCCCCCCTCCATGTAAACCAACGCAGCCTCTAATAATCTTATTATAAACCTTATCATAACAAATAATCAAATAAACCTAAAAAATGAGTAGTTATTCAACATTTTTATTTTATAATAAAAATTATGTTAAAAATATGTTATGTATCACTCTTGTTATTAAAATATGTGCGTTAATAACATGATGCAATATAACTAGAAATGCGATAAGTTTTTAATAAGGTTACATGGTGACGAGATGAATATGGTTGACAAATTTCAAATCGATCCTAATTGAGTTTACAAAAATATATAAGGGGACAATAAAAAAAACGTGTCAACAGTAAAAACTTTTTGTATTATTAACAAAGGTTTTGAGAAATAATAGAGATGTCGTCCGCAGATATAATCAAAATCTCTAAATTGAATATGACCATATTGTTTTAAGTACCTAACCGACATTATCAAGCAGAGACGTTGTCCAATTTCAAATTATTGAACGCAGACTTTATAAGATGTCACCAATAAAATAAGGAATACTGGAAGCAAAGTGAACTTTACAATCTACAGAAATGAGATTGAATTTGAGAACGTAATTCGATATCCATTTGAATTGCGAGAGCACCCTTCTTATTTATCGTTCGTACTACCGGGTCGTCGTGTCACTACCATGGGGGGGATTTGCGAATATTATCGTCTATCGTCCTATCGCTCTCTAGATAAACGGAGTAATATCCTGACCAGTATCCTAATTTGAAGGAATCAGCACATGTTTTATAGCACTTTTGTTATACCTAGAATTTTTTATTATAGGATCAGATTTCATAATGCACAATATTTATTTAATTTAACTGCCCAATATACACAAATCACAATCACACAATGATTTTCACACAATGAAAAAGGTACATAATAATAACGAATTCAACTAAACGCCCTACAAAATTGTCTAATTGACATTTTAACACAAAATGAACAATAATTTTGAGAAAAATACATATTTTTAGAGAATTTAAAGCCGTAAACAAATTTTTAAATAATTTTTATTTGAAATTCGAGACATCAAAAACTATTTAGATTAAAAAATATTAAAATTACAGACAAATATTATGAGCACGCACACATTCCAGGCACTAATTGAATAGCCTTTTGAGAAATACAAATGCTAAATTATTACATGCGCATTTAAAATTTCAAATTTTTTTATAAAAAGAGATTTCTGTTTCAATGAATGATAATATTTTTATTTTAGGTACATTTTCACTTGGAACTTGATTCTGAGACAATGTAATGGCAAATAAGACGTGAATTAATCTTTTATAATAATCGTCATGGAAAGAAAATAATTTATTTCGTTCGCACGCGCAAAAAACTATCAAAGAATAAGAAATTTAATTTGAAGGAATTTAGGTTCACTGAGAAATATTCGTTCCATATATTTCAGATTCTGCGGGATCTATACAAGAATAATATGGAGCTTTTGATTCATTTAAAAAAAATTAAATTGGTACAGTTATTCGTGTCCCATTACATTTGTCGTATGAATAAAGATTCTGCATAATTAATGAATTCGCACAAATATTTGCGCAAAAAGAATCCTTTTTTTAAATTAATAAATTTGCATTTTGTTGGAATAAGTATTTTTTAAGCTTAACATTTTGGCATATTTGTTTCAATTATACATTTTAGAACTTAAAACTACATTTGTTCGAAATGAAATGTTCATGAAACCCGTTGGAAAAAACGTTTATTTAGTTCATCAAAATGAAATAGATCATTCTAATATCATAGCGGTGTTTCGGATCCCTAAAATGATAATAATAATAATAATAATAATAATAATAATG
The DNA here is from genome assembly GCA_932074435.1 of Andricus kollari. Taxonomy (NCBI): domain Eukaryota; kingdom Metazoa; phylum Arthropoda; class Insecta; order Hymenoptera; family Cynipidae; genus Andricus; species Andricus kollari. Next base: position 7,892 of record CAKNWW010349813.1, on the reverse strand, counting down.
TTGTAATTACCTTAAAAAATAAGTTATATTATAAGAAACCAATAAATAATAAATAAAAATACATAAATGATTATTAAAATAATTATTTATGAATTTCTAATTATTTTATTCCTGGTTTTTAAATAAAATTGTGTTTTATGAAGAACTAACAGTAAAATGGTAAGAGAATATTTTAAACTTTAGAGTGGTATTTATTTTTAACTTTTAGCAACATTTTCCCATCTATAGGAAAAGGATGAGCTCTTTCTCAACGCGTTGACGGACAATCTAATACATAACACGTATGTTTGTCACTTCGAATCTGTCGAGGTTTCATGGTTAAACTTCCGATCAAATGAATTTGCTGAAATTTAACGACATAACTGTCAAATTCAAAAATTAAAACAAAGGACGTAGCGAGGGGAAACCGCAACGCTGTCTAGCGGTGTCTCAGAGCAGGATCAGAACTTCAGATCATCAGTGACTTCATCTGAATTCAACGGACTTCACGCCAGTGACTTCAGCGAAGGTGTACACCTGACTTTACGAGTTGTTACTTCCTTGAATCAATTAATATTGTACCAACTTTGCTACATGCTTATTCTGAATAATATATCGCATCTTAGAATCACAGTAAGTTTCCCCATATTAAAACCCCATTTCTTTGTTACCAAGAAATATTTGGTAAAATTTAGGATACGCTCCTTTGAACCAAGGAATCATATCTTACAATTAAGAGAAACTTTCACTTCGCCCGATGGACTTCCATTGGTTTGAGAGAAATATTTTCCTGATTCCTTATTTGAAAAAATCTCTTACTTCTTTGAACCAATAACAACGTTCTTCCGCTTGGTTAATATTTTACGGACTGAAATAAATATTTATTTTCCACAATAATGTAATACTTTTGGTTTAGATAAAACTATTTCTTTGTATTGAGGATATATTTCGTAAGACGCATTCAGTACGATCATTTCTTTGAACCGAGTAAATTTTCTTGGATAAAAGATCTTTTTTTATCAGTGTAGACAATTTAAGTAGAGCCAACGAAGCTGAGAAGGAGCAGTCTCAATAACTCCAGAACAAAAAAATTTTATGAGTATGAACCCCATTTCCGCTCCTATCCCTATACATATTGTGAGGGTCGATTCATGAAGACAAATTATCTCTTATCCAGGAAATTGCAGCGACTTTTGCGCATTTCCTAGTTAATTATAAATGAACCTTACTGTGCGCAGTTTTGATGCCAGCCTAGTTAACTATACTAAAAGCAACCTCTTATTCGCTATACTTATATTCTCATTAGTTGCTTTGCCCGTCGAATACCCCATTAAGATATTCTCAGTGATCAAAGATTCAATATGCTACAGGATATTATTTTCAAGCTAATAAAACAAGCAATCCTGTGATACGACGCTATCAAAAGCTATTAAAGTAAAGGACTTGAAATGTCTTATTTTATAATATTTATTATATAATAAGAGATTGATTTGGCTTCAATAACCAATGATTCTAAATAATGTTTTTAAAATGAGATGATTTTATATTTGCTGTTTAAATCCGTTTCAATATCTTTTTTAGGATTTCAGTTTTTTTACATCATAGAATCAAGAATTCTAGTCTAGAATTTTTAAAAATTTGAGATTATGGAACACTATTCTACAGAAGATACTTATGTTTTATTAATGTACCCCTGTAATACAATTCAATTTGTACATTTCTGAGGTAGTAAAACCGATTTAAGTCAGCCGTAAGTAGTGAAAGTCATTTAGAGCCAAGAATGAACCATGCTACACTGAGAAAAAAACTTATTTGAATCAAAGAAAATTTCTTTGATTCATAGAAATGGTAGAGCAGAATATGGCCGAAGAAATATTTCTTTACTTTAAAGAAATGTTTTATTTGTATCTAAGACACGCTATGCTTAAGACATCGAAAAATTTACTTGACACTGTAAAATATTCGTTGAGCGAAATAGAATTGTTATTGACTGTAATAATAAGTATTTGATATGAATAAGTGAGTTCCGTAGCGTAAAGAAGTATGGCGTAAATTCAAGAAGATAATTATTACATACAAATAAATGTAACTCGGACTGAGTAAAAGTTTTTTTTGAACCAAATATATGATTCTTTGATTCAAATAAGCGTATTTTTTGGTAATATAAACATTTCTTTGTAGCAAAGAAATTTTTTGCAACGGAAATAAATATTTATTTGTTTCTAAGATGCAGTATATTGTTTAAAAAAAACACGTAACATAGAGTTAATAAAATATTAATTGATTCAAGGAACAATTTACTCAAACAGAAAAAGTTCTTCTATCGTTTAACAATTTTGAATTGTTAAAGTACAAAAATTAAGCATTCCCATTTCTTGAAAAGATATTTGATGCAATAATAATGATTATAATTTATACTAATATATTTATTTTTATTTTCGCGGAGTAGAAAAAAGAATTTTAAGCAAGACCAACTGACTAATGCTTAGGAAGACCGATAAACATCGATCACCATATTTCTTCAGATTATATCTCTTGTGGAAATGTATGGCTAACTTAAAGACGGGAGAATCCATTTCTACTGTGAGACTATAAACTCTGCGCACCTGGCGGCATAGTTCTGAACTACTCGGTACAAATGAAGAATTTCACAAAAATTTTTTTTCAACCGAATGGTGTATGAATTTATTTCAAAAATATATTTCTTCACTTCAAGGAAATATTTTTTGGGCATAAACCGCTTCACTCTATTTATTAAAAGAACTGAATACATTATTTCTTAAGTGAAAAAATTCCTTTATTCGACTAATGACATGTTCTATTAAAACAACAGTATCAATCCCCTTATATGAAAGAAATATCGCTTTCACTTAATTAATATTGCTTTCATTTATCTAAATATTTCTTTGATTCAAAGAAACCAAAATATTTGTTTCACGCATCAATGAATAACTTATTTAAAAAGCGAGATTCAAGGAAACTAGGTTCTTAGTTTTAAAGATATCAATTCCTTGAGTTAATTATCTCATATTCTGGGTCCAAGAAATATTTCTTTATTTTACAGAAATAGCATGTAAAGAAATGATTTCTTTGAATCAATGCACGAGTTTGTCGCTTTTAAACAATATTCAGTACAATTAAGTAAACGGGTTTCATGGCTTAAATAAATGGAATCAAAGAAATGCATTTCTTTGGATCCAAAATTTTTTTTTTCAGTGTATGTGAACCGGGAAAATGGAGAATGACAGAGGTAATTTTTGGAGACACGAAATATCCGATGATACTACTGAATTTATTTGTTCATAGAAAAAAATTTTAATTTCAAATTAGATATTTTTGAAGTGCAACTTCTTTTGGCATGCTAATGAATTGTCTTTGGGATGGGAGTGCATTATAAAAATCGTACGACCGCACAACCGAGCGACTGCACGTGCATTATCATATATAATCATACTATATTACAGTGTATCACACAATATGATACAATGTCATACAGCAGGTGCCACACAATATCACCACGTATCGCACAAAATGATACAATATCATACAATATCACGCAATGTTATAAAATATGAAACTGCATCCTACAATGTTGTACACACGAAGTAGTATAAGGAGATCCAACTCTATGGGCCATTTCGGAAAATTGTACCCCCACTTTTCCGTGCCCACATCCTATAGCACTTCAGATTACGTGTTCTAGCGCCTCTTACGGAAACCGTTATAACATAGGTTTTAGAGTTGGGTTTCAACAGTTTCAAATTGTGTCATGAGAGGCGCTACAATACGTAATCTGGTATGCTGTGGGTATGCTATAGGAAGTGGGCACGGAAAAATGCGGGGTATCCTTATATTAGAGTTGGATCTCCTTATACTACTTCGTGGTTGTACATTATAAAATAATATGATACGATATCATACGATAGAAAACACTATTACACAACATGATACAATATGGTGCATCATCATAAAATATGTGATAATACCGTAGAATGTGGTGGAATATCATATTATATGATGGAATATGATACATTATCATACAATATGATGCAATATGACACAATATGGCAGAATATAATATATTGTAACACTATATGATACAATATGATGCAATAAGATGTAATGTGATACAGTATGATACAATATAATACAATATTATTCAATACCATACAATATTATATAATATTATGGAATATGATACAGTATGATACAATATGATGCAATATAATTCAATACGGCACAATATGATACAGTAGCACACTATACGATACAGTATCACACTATATGATGCAATATGATGTAATGTAGTATGGTATTCCATCATATGATGGAATACCATACAATGTGATACACTTTCATATTATATAATACAAATTATTTAATAATTATTTAATTGTTTATTGTCTTGGTTCCCAAGTATCCAGGACTTAGCATCGTATTTTCGTTGCTGTTCCTTCCTGTTCTGATTTTTCTTACCTTAATAAGGGTGCTGTGTGAGCAACGAAATTTTGGTGAATATTATCTATGCTTTTTTATTGTGATTTTAAATTATTTAAAATAAAAAGGACGAAAGAAGTAAAAAAGAGAAGGAAGGGGATTTGGTTGGTTGCCTTCTCATTTTTCTTTCATCTTTTTTATTTTTGTCCAAAGAAACAAATTTTTATTTTGTTTTCAGGAATTTCAATAGGAGCATTTTGTGTTGCTTGTCCAAATTTTATCGTAAGATTCTTGGTTTAATTTCAGGAATTTATACATCAAATTATTTATGTTCAGTGATTGGAATATCATCCACACGGTGAAATTTTCTTCGGCCGGTGTTATCAACAATGAAGTCAATTCATATACGAATGTGCTATTTTGGTCATACGGTCCAAAATGACCAAAATAACACTTTCGTACATGAATTGACTTCATTATTTATATGATACAATATTATGAAATATGATACAGTATGATACAGTATTATACAATATGATACAGTATGATGCAATATCATAGTATACGATACAATATGATACAACATCATAGAACATGATTCAATACCATACAACACATTACAACATGATGCAATATCGCACAATGTCATACAATATCATTTAATATGATGAAGTATGATACGATATGATACAATATGATGCAATATGATGCAATATGACGCAATACGATACAATATGACCCAATATAATACAGTATGATATAATATGTTGTACTATCACACTATATGTATATCATTAAGCTATTTCCCTTTCGGCGAGCCTCTAGGGGTAAGCGTGACACTACCCGATTCGGGTAGCGTTTTTTAGGTGGATAGTTTCTTGTAGTAAATAACTACAAGTGTGGGCTCACCACACCCACGACCGCCAACAGCAACGCAATAGTATCAGACGGTCACCCATCCAAGTACTAACCGCGCCCAACACTGCTTAACTTCAGTGATCTAACGGGAACTGGTGCTTCCAGCGTGGTGTGGCCATTGGCCATAATACAATTGGCCATATGATACAATATAATGAAACATAATGCAATATGATGCAATATGATACAATATAATACAACCTAATATCAAGTTACACTTACACACTATTATGATGCGCTGCAATGCTACACTATGATATATTATGATACATAATGATACGCTATCATGTGCTATGCTTCTCTATGATAAAATACAATAAAGTATAATGTAATATAATATAGTATTATATGATATAATTGATTTGAATATCTGTGCGCTGTTGTTAAAATGATGAAATTTCTTTTTCTAAACATGAACCCTACTCACTCAGATATAAATGTTTTTGGAAAGATCCTACATAAAAACGTCGGAAACGGTTGCAATTACTATCGGCGAGAAAATTCGAGTCCTCTGGCTTTGTCGTTGAAAAAGTATGTGAGGAAAAAATGCTAGCTCAATGAATGACGGATCATTTTAAAGGTGGAAATGTTCTACGTTAATGAGCCGAAAAAGAATATCCCGAAAAAATTTGATAGCTTACAGACCTGAAAAACTGACAAAAAGTAAAGAAATTCGACAACTTTTAAGAACAGTGAAATTTAGAGCATAGTTTTTCATTGACAAAATATTCTGAAAAATCTGAAAAAATTCATGGTGGTACTTTAAACATTTCTCAACAAATTGCCGTTGAAAAATGTGCGAAATATTAAAAATTGTTCGTTTTTTGTACATATATATGCAACTGAACTATCTTCAATTCTGATGAATTTAATGAAGTGATTGAAATTGGAGATAGTTAGTGGAACTATCTGTAATTATTTACAATTTGAAAGAGTGCTTCTTCTTGTGTTCGTGCGAATTGCGATAATGCAAGTCAGTTTTTTATATTGGAAAGCAAGTGTGAAAAACCAGCGGGGTGCCTTTTTTCATGGGATCATCCTCGTCTTTCTTGGAAGCACATGTTGAGGAAAGACGAGTTAAAGTTTCACTTCTGCCATGTGGCCCCACTGACGCACACATTTTTTTCAATGATTGCGATTAAAATTTTAATTGCATAATTGTAACTATTTTAAACTTTAAGCTGTTAAATTTTGAAAGCTAAGAGTTTGAACTGTTAAATGAATAAGGTAGATTTTCGGATTTAAAATTACTCAGTTTTGAATGTCTAATTTCGAAATGAAATGATTTTTAAGACCTCTGATTAAGATTTGTTAAATTTTAAAAACTTGGATAAAGACAAAATTAAATAAAGAAGTAAAATTAAAATAAGACTCAAAAATTAAAAACGCATAAACTTGTTTCTTCGTATGCTTATTTCAAGCCTAATACATAGTAAATTTTTGTATTTTTTTTTTAATATGTTCGCTTTTTCTAATATAGTTAATTTGTTAAAAATACTTTCCGTCACAAAGTGCAAATTGCACTCTGTTATACGGGCACTTAGTTCTTCAATGCTTCAATATAATAAGTAGACGTACTTTATCTAATAACGACTTTTTCGATTTATTATTTTTCTGAATATTTCAAATAAGTACATGTTTTAGACAAATTTTGTATTTTACTTATTTTTAACATATATGTAGGTGTTTATTATTCTAAACAATATAAGACTGTGCAATATGAATTCATCCAAAATATTGCAAATCTGCTATATAATTTAACAATTGTCACACCGCAAATAAAACGTTTTAATTTTTACGTTGTTATATCTCAAAATCATTGGTATTAAAGCCATAACAAAATTTCTCTGTATTTAAATAAAAATTATTTTAATGTAATACGTTATTCTGAAATTCATACAATGAGGTTTTTTAGAATAATTTTACTTAAATCCAGACGAATTTCACTGTCACTGAATGATATCCATAATGGTTTTCATTGATTCAAAATGAGAGATTGCTGGAAATTTACTCTGCATGTACTGCAGAAGTTTTTCCACTTAAATAGAAGGATTAAATTAACCCTTAATACAACTCGAAATGTTTAGCTAAGAAATTATAATGGTTTTCTCACTTTTAAAAAAAAATTGTTCTTGAGGTAACTAAATTAATGAGTTAAAAACGAGATTAAAAATTATAGTATAGGTACGTTAAAGGGTTTCTAAAATATTTTTCTTTGTATACTTTTGGAAACTTTGCCACGTTTGAACAAAACAAGTTATTTTTTTATCTTTTCGTTCAATCAAGTCCAATATGTTTGGTTTAGTTTCATAAAGATATTTGTAATATAGAATTAAAAAAAGAAGCTTTAAAAATATTAAGTTAACGTATCATCTTCGAATTCTTACAAATTGTTCTGGCAAACTTGTATTATTATTTTTGTCAGAAGTGAGAGGATTCCGTATGAAAAACCAAGTGATCCCAAAATTTAAGGAAAAAAATGCAAGTAAATGTGAAACACCATAAGAGTTTACTTTTTTAGTAAACGTGGTAACTTTCACTGCTATGTTATTTAAATT